>PVHX01009581.1:0-29025 GCA_004024805.1 Geosciurus inauris
GGTACTGGGGATTGAACTCAGGGGCACTCGACCACTGAGCCACATCCCCAGCCCTATTTTGTGTTTTATGTAGAGACAGGGTCTCACTGAGTTGCTTAGCACCTCGCCATTGGTGAGGCTGGCTTTGAACTCGCGATTCTCCTGTCTCAGCCTCCCTAAGTGCTGGGATTACAGGCTTGAGCCACCGCGCCCGGCTTCAATTTTGAGAATCAAATAGACCACAACACTAATTCTGGGTGAC
This sequence comes from Geosciurus inauris, assembly GCA_004024805.1. NCBI lineage: Eukaryota > Metazoa > Chordata > Mammalia > Rodentia > Sciuridae > Geosciurus > Geosciurus inauris. The sequence continues at coordinate 242 of PVHX01009581.1, forward strand.
TTAACATACCTCTCTCACCATTGGACAGATCTTCCAAATAAAAACTAAACAAGGAAACCATAAAACTCAATAATACAATCAATTATTTAGAATTAACAGACATATACAGAATATTTCATCCATCAACAAGTGAGTACACTTTTTTCTCAGTAGCACACAGATCCTTCTCTAAAATAGACCATATGTTATGCCACAAAGCAACTTTTAGCAAATACAAAAGAAGAGATACTACCCTGCATTCTATCTGACCATAATGGAATGAAATTAGAAATCAATGATAAAATAAAAAATAGGAACTACTCCATTACCTGGAGAATAAATAATACGCTATTGAATGATGCTTGGATAATAAAAGACATAAAGGAGGAGATAAAAACATTCTTAGAAGTAAATGAGAACTCTGATACAACACATCAAAATCTCTGGGACACTATAAATGGTGTGTTAAAAGGAGAGTTCATGGGGCTGGGATTGTAGCTCAGCGGTAGAGCGCTTGCCTCGCATGCGTAAGGCCCTGGGTTCAATCCTCAGCACCACATACAAAGAAATAAAATAAAGACATTGTGTTCATCTACAAATAAAAAAAAAAATCTAAAAAAAAAAAAAAGGAGAGTTCATTGCATTGAGCTCATTCATTAAAATAAGAAAAAGTCAACAAATGAATGACCTGACATTACATCTCAAAGCACTTGAAAAAGAAAAACAAATCAACACCAAAAGAAGTAGAAGATAGGAAATAATTAAAATCAGGGCTGAGGGGCTAGGGCTGTGGCTCAGTGGTAGAGCGCTTGCCTAGCATGCATGAGGCACTGGGTTCGATCCTCAGCACCACGTATAAATAATAAATGAATAAAATAAAGATCCATCAATAACTAAAAAAATTTTTTAAAAAATCAGGGCTGAAATCAATGAAATTGAAACAAAGGAAACAATTCAAAAAATTAACAAAACAAAAAGCTGGTTCTTTGAAAAAATAAATAAAATTGATAAACCCTTAGCTACCCTAACAAAAAGGAGAGAGAAAACTCAAATTACTAAAATCCAAGATGAAAGAGGAAATATCATGACAGACACTATTAAAATACAGAAGAAAATTAGAAACTATTTTGAAAATCTATACTCCAGTAAAATAGAAAGTCCTGAAGACACTGACAAATTTCTAGAGGCATATAATCTGCCCAAACTGAATCGAGAGGACATACACAACTTAAACAGATCAATTTCAAGCAAGGAAATAAAAGACGCCATCAAAGGCCTACCAGCCAACAAGAGCCCAAGACAGGACAGATTCTCAGTCGAGTTCTATAAGACCTTCAAAGAAGAATTAATACCAATACTCCTCAAATTATTCCATGAAATAGAAATGGAGGGAACCTTTCCACACTCATTCTATGAGGCTAGTAATACCCTGATGCCAAAACAAGACAAAGACACATCAAAGAAAGAAAACTTCAGACCAACATCCCTGATGAATATTGATGCAAAAATTCTCAATAAAATTCTGGCAAATCACATACAAAAACATATTTAAAAGATACTGAACCACAATCAAGTACATCAATAGACTTAAAGACAGGAATCATATGATTATTTCTATAGATGCTGAGAGAGCATTGGACAAAACACAGCACCTCTTCATGTACAAAACACTAGAAAAACTAGGTATAGTAGGAATATACCTCAACATTGTAAAAGCTATCTATACAAAGCCAAAGGCCAACATCATCCTAAATGGCAAAAAATTGGAAGCATTGGAAGAACTTATTCTTTAGGAATGCTGTTATAAAGTTGAAAAGGTGGAAAAAATACAAGTTGGCATTTAGAGCTGACTTTGGCCTTAGGAATGAATTAGCTACTGAGAAAAATAGTTAAGGCCCTATGAGGGAAAGATTGGCCATGAAACCAAAACTAAACCCACAAAGAAAACTGTTACTGAAAAACAGACAGACCAGTTTATTTCCAAGTTAGAGATAAGAAGGGAAAATAACAAGAATACTTTCAGTTACTAGAGGAAATCATCTAAGGAAATAAGAATGAACCCACATCAGGGTAGTAAGTTAGAGAAAGGTAATCACCAGGGGCTTTAATAAAGCATTGGTCAGAGGTGATGAAATGTTCCTATGACCAAACAGATTGGCTTTTACTCTAACATAACATTTATGTAACTTAAGCAATAATAAAACAATCAAGCCAATACCTCTGAAAAGCAAATGGCTAATGTCCATTTTAATGTCTACTCTGCCCTCCAACTGAAGTCCCAAAAATCAATGCAATAAATCGCTCCAGACATTTAAGAATTTAAAAGGTCAAGGTCTGGAGCAGAGGTGAAGCTCCATGGTAGAGCTCTTGTCTAGCATGCATGAGGTGCCAGTTCAATTCCCAGTACTAATAAAAGAAAAGAAAAAAATCAAGATTCTACTGTCAATGCCATTAAGCAAACTAGTCTGACTGCATCTGGTATATTTCTATTGTCTCACAAGATGTCCTCTCAAACATTTATCATTTCTTTACAGTAAGCATTCAAAATTCTTTCTTTTAGGTTGATAAATGAGGGATAAAATATTTAACTTGATTTAAGCATCACACAATATATACATGTATCAAATGCCACATGGTGCTCCATTAATATGTACAATTTGTATGTTTTTATGTCTCAGTTAAAAATAAATTCAAAGCCAGGCGCAGTGGCGCAAGCCTGTAATCTCAGCACTTAGGAGCCTGAGACAGGAGAATCACGCGTTCAAAGCCAGCCTCAGCAAGGGCGAGGCACTAAGCAACTGAGTGAGACCCTGTCTCTACATAAAATACAAAATAGGGCTGGGGATGTGGCTCAGTGGTCGAGTGTCCCTGAGTTCAATCCCCAGTACCAAAAAAATAAATAAATAAATTCAATCAAGCCAATACCTCTGAAAAGGTATTAGCCAGGCACAGTGGTGCATACCTGTAATCCCAGAGATTTGGGAAGTTGAGACAGGAAGATCCCAATTTTGAGGCCAGCCTCAGCAATTTAATGAGACCCTGTCTCAAAATAAAAAATAAAAAGGGTTGGGGATATAACTCAGTAGTAAAGCAACCCTGGGTTAAATCTCTAGCACCAAAAAAATAACGTAAAAATAAAGAAATAAATTTAAGCTAGGCATGTCGGTGCACATCTATAATCTCAGTGAACCAGGAGACTGAGGCAGAAGGATAGCAAATTTGAAGCCAGTCTCAGCAATTCAGCAATGTCCTATCTCAAATTAAAAATAAAAAGAACAGGGGATATAGCTGAGTGGTAAAGTGTCCCTGGCATCAATTCCCAGTCCCCCTGCAAAATAAAATAAATTATGATTTAAAAAGTTTAATTTTAAAAAATAAAAACAGCTGGGGCGGAGGTTGTGGCTCAGTGGCAGAGCGCTTGCCTCGCACATATGAGGCACTGGGTTAGATCCTCAGCACCACATAAAAATAAGTAAAACAAAAAAATAAAACAAAAATAAAACATGGACACTGTGTCCATGTATAACTAAAAAATATTTTAAAAAATAAAAAAAGATAAAAATAAAAATAGCTGGTCACAGTGGCACATGCCTATAATCCCAGCAATTCAGGAGGGGAGGCTCACAAGTTTGAGGCCAGACTTGACAACTTGGCAAGATCCTATCTCAAAATAAAATTTTAAAAAGAGTTGTGGCTTTAACTCCAAGGCAGAATGCTCCTGGGTTCAATTTCCAGTACAATAAACAAATAAAAATAAAAGTGAGCCCTTACTCGGTGACAAGACTCCTAAAACACAAGAAATAAAAGCAAAAATCAATAAATGGGATGGATCCAAACTGAAAAGCTTCTTCTCAGCAAAAGAAACAATCAAATGAAGTGAACAGAGAGCCTACATTCTGGGAACAAATTTTTGCCACACACACATCTCATAGACCACAATCTGCAGGACAAAGAACTCAAAAAACTTAACACCAAAAAAACAAACAACCCAATCAATAAACGGCCCAAGGAGCTGAACAGATACTTCTCAGAAGAAGATATACAATAGATCAACAGTCATATGAAAAAATGTTCAACATCTCTAGCAATTAGAGAAATGCAAATCAAAACTACTCTAAGATTTCATCTCACACCAGTAAGAATGGAAGTTATCAAGAATACAAACAACAATAAGTGTTGGCGAGGTTGTGGGGGAAAAGGTACACTCATACATTGCTGATGGGACTGCAAATTGGTGCAACCAATCTGAAAAGCAGTATGGAAATCCTTAGAAAACTTGGAATGGAACCACCATTTGACCCAGCTCTCCCACTCCTTGGTCTATACCCAAAAGACTTAAAAATAGCATACTACAGTGACGCAGCCACTTCAACGTTTATAGCAGCTCAATTCACAATAGCTAAACCGTGGAACCAACCTAGATGCCCTTCAATAGATGAATGGATAAAGAAACTGTGGTATATATACACAATGGAATATTACTCAGCAATAAGAGAGAATAAAATTATGGCATTTGCAGTTAAATGGATGGAGTTGGAGAATATCATGCTAAGAAAAGTAAGCCAATCCCAAAAAACTAAATGCCAAATGTTCTCTCTGATAAGTGGATGCTGATCCACAATGGAGGAGAGGACATGAGAAGAATGGAAGAACTTTGGTCAAAGGGGAGGGAGCAAGGAGCGGGTACAGGGACAGTAAAGATGGTGGAATGAGATGGACATCATAGCCCTAGCTTTGTGTATGACTGCATATATGATGTGAGCCTACATCATGTACAACCAGAGAAATGAAAAGTTGTGCTCCATTTGTGTACAATGAATCAAAATGCATTCTGCTATCATGTATACCTAAGTGAATGAATAAATACTACATAAATACATACATACATACATACATACATGAGTAATGTTTTTTCTTCTTTATAAAAATAAAAATAAAATTTAGCCAAAGAACATATGAAGCAAAATAATAACTGATAAATTCAGGTGTTGGGTATGCAGGATTGTTACATTTTTTGTTTGTCTGTTTCTTTGTTACATTATTTATTCACTCTTTTTTTTCTGCATGGTTAGTATTTTTGACAATAACAAGTTTAGGGGCTGGTGATATAGCTCAGTTGGTAGAGCACTTGCCTTGCATGCACAAGGCCCTGGGTTCAATCCCCAGCACCACAAAAATAAATAAATAAATAAAATAACAAGTTTGGAAGGTTTAAAAATGTGTACATAAACCCATACATACCAAAATTAATAAAAGTACAAGAAAAAAAAATTTGGAAGGTTTAAATACAACACAGTATGCAGAACTGAATCCTAGAACAACAAAAAGTACATGAGTGGTATAACTTGTAAAATCTAAAAATTCTGAATTTAGTTAATGGTAGTATCCCAATGCTAATCTCCTAATTTTAGCAAATGTAACTTGCTTATGAAAATTGGTTAACATCAAAAGAAACTTTTAACATTTAAAGGAACTCTTTATAGTGTACTATCCACAATCTCTCTGTAAATCTAAAATTATTTTAAAATAAAAAGGTTAATTGATTTAATTATTTTAAGTTTGAAAAGAATCAATCAATCAATCAATCATTCAGCCAACACATACATAGTGAAGTACCCGAACATACTTGTAAAAGTCTTCATAGAATCGTCCTTGGTGATCCTGTCGAATTGAGGCTTGATTTATTTCAGGAAATTCATCTGAAAAAGAGCCAACATAGATCCTTTGGTTCATGAGCGTGATGAATGGGTGTTCATACTATTGTGTGAGATGTGCCTCCCTCTAAACCTTGTTACAATATCCACACATTACCTGTGTGACATGAAAAAAAAAAAAGAGCCAACATAGTATGCATAGTATGTAGATCATATTGAAAAAAGAAATTTCCAGCTTTGTCATCTTATTCTTCTGTGCTGAAGATTTGTATAACAAAAATATAATGATAATTGTGTATCTATTCAGTTAGTTTTATGATGAATAACAACCCACACACTTCTTACATACATTGATATACTGTGTTCTTTTCTATTTTAACCTATTCTCATACAAAGAAAAGGAAAGGAATAGCTGGGGATAACTGTAGATAACCAAGCAAGGTGGTGTGCACCTGGATTCTCAGTTACTACTCTGGAGGCTGAGGCAAAAGGAAGCCTTGAGCCCAGCAGTTTGAGTTGGGCAACATCGATTGTAGTCTCAAATACATAACAAACGAAAACTAAAGAAGAAAAAACATTACTCACCAATAGATTTTGCATCATAGAAAGTTCTAGAAAACAGAACCACTGTCACTTCATGGCTGCAGTTCTTCTCCTAAGCATAAGTGGAGAATAAGAGGGTTCAAGTTTATTTCATTTACTTCAAAATGTGGCAGCTTGTATGTACATAATATTCTGGGTTTTTTTTTTTTTTTTTTTGGTACTGGGAATTGAACTCAGGGGTACTTGACCACTGAGCCACATTCTCAGCCCTATTTTGTGTTTTATGTAGAGACAGGGTCTCACTGAGTTGCTTAGCACCTCGCCATTGCTGAGGCTGGCTTTGAACTCGCGATTCTCCTGTCTCAGCCTCCCTGAGTGCTGGGATTACAGGCTTGAGCCACCGCGCCCGGCTAATATTCTGGGTTTTTTGTTTGGTACTGGAGATTGAACTCAGGGGCACTCGACCACTGAGCCACATCCCCAGCCCTATTTTGTGTTTTATGTAGTGACAAGATCTCACTGAGTTGCTTAGCTCCTCATTGTTGCGGAGGCTGGCTTTGAACTCGCCATTCTCCTATGTCAGCCTCCCAAAGTGCTGGGATTACGTGCGCCAACATGCCCAGCTATATTCTCAGTTTTAAGAGATTCAGCAGGGCTGAGGTTGTTATTCTGTAGTAGAGTGTTTACCAAGCATGTGTGAGACACTGGGTTCGAGTCTCAGCACTGCATTAAAAATAATAATTAATTTTAAAAAGAGATTCAGCAATTGTGCACAAAATTGAATAACAACATCATATAATTGTAGAAAGCATAGTATAGGGAATGGAGCACTGCTGGGAGTCAGAAGACTGATCAAGTCCTGGCTCTGAAACTTACCACACCTGACCTTGGGCAAGTTACTGAAAGTCCCAGGAATGTACAAAATGCTTGAAAACTACAAATCACCAATATGTAAAGTTCCTGTCTTCTAGCTCTTAATTTAGCATGAAATCAATCATTCCAGTGTCTAAAGCTCATGATATTTGCACTTTTTACAGTAGTGGTTTTTGGTTTTGGTTTTGGTTTTTTTAAATTTCCTGAAGATTTTAATCTAGGGAAAAATAGCACCCAATGTATTAAATTCTAAATCAAAAATACTCCCATATCCTATCACCATTGTAGCATGAGAAATTGGGACTGCCAGAGAAATGGAGGTATACTCCAAGGGCATGAATTATCTTTTAGATGGGGAGGGAGGCTAGTGAGAATAAACATTTCCATGGAGTCTAGATATCAACATCCTAGAAGCAGGGTGTTTACAGATGGACATGGAATGTGGCTAGTAGTAACAACCAGCAAGCTCAATTTCAGATCTTCCTGGGTCCAACCCCATCTCTATCCCAACAATACTTTCTAATCGTATAATTCAGCATTTACCATAGAGGTATACAACTTAAAGCACTATATGCCACTATATGTTCTTCCATGGCTATATCTCAAGTGTACTGAAATTCCTAAATACAAGTCACAGTACCAAGAACTGAGAGCTAGGAAAAAATAGACCTTCATTAGCTACCCATTAATTTACTGGACTCCAAATGCTCCAAAGTCAGCATCCTCATCTAATTTTGATATGAGATGCACAGAAAATAGGTCGCAATGCACTAGAGTGGGCAGAAGAGTTTCTTGACGTGACGGAGAAGAGAGACTACTCTTCTTTCCATTTTGCAGAAAAGGAACATGATGCTGAGAGAGACTGAATAATTCTCCAAGATCAAAAAGCTAATCAGGCTGGTAGCCCATAATCCCATAATCCCAGCATGCCTATTATCCCAGCAACTCAGGAGGCTAAGGGAGGAGGATTGCAAGTTTGAGGCCAGGCTCAGGAATTTACTGAGGTTCTAAGCAATCCTGCAAGACTCTGTCTCAAAATAAATTTTCTTTTTTTAAAAAAGGGCTGGGGGAAAAAAACAACTTTATGTTCTTTTCTACTATAGATCATATTAATGATCTGAAATACTTTTTTGATCAGGATGATGTTTCCATGTGAAATGAAAGTCAGGTAAATTGTAGGTTTTTTTAAATTGTAGTAAAATAAATGTAACATAAATTTACCATTAGTGTCATTTACTACACTCACAATGTTGTGCAAACATCACTTATTTAGTTCCAGAACATTTTCATCACCCCAAAAGGAAATCCCATGTCATTAGCAACCAGCCCGCAGCAACCACAAATCTACTGTCCAACTCTACATTTGTTTATTCTGGACATTTCAGACAATTTTATGGGTTCATTTGTTTGGATTTTCCCATGTAGCATGTTTTCAACATTCATCTTGGAGGCACACACCTATAATCCCAGCAACCCAAGAGAGTGAGGCAGGAGGCCTGTGAGTTTAAAGTCAGCCTCAGCAACTTGATAAGGCCCTAAGCAACTCAGCAAGACTCTGTCTGTAAATAATATATTTAAAAGGGCTGGGGATATGGATCAGTGGTTAAGCACCCCTGGGTAGCATAAAAAAGATTCATCTGTGTCATAGTATTTCATTCCTTTTTTTTTAAATTTTTTTTTAGTTGTAGACGGACACACAATATCTTTATTTATTTTTATGTGGTGCTAAGGATCGAACCCAGTGCCTCACGCACGCGAGGCAAGCACTCTACCATTGAGCCACAATCCCAGCCCCTATTTCATTCCTTTTTATAGCTGAACAATACTATATTGTATGAATATTTCTGATTTTATTTATTCACTCATTAGCTGACAGATATTTATGTTGTTTTCACTTGTTATCTGCTATGAATAATGTTGTTAGGAATATGCATGTGGGAAGTACAGTTCAGTGGTGGAGCAACTTGCCTAGCATGTGTGAGGCCCTGGATTCAATCGCCAGCAGCACAGGAAAAAAGAAAAGAATATGTACATACAAGTTTTGTGTGAATATGTTTTCAATTCTATCAAGTATAACTTGTCTTCCATACACATGAATCCACCATCCACAAGTAAACAATCGTAGATCAAAAAAATACTTAAGAAAAGAACTGCATCATACTAAACATGTACAGACATTTTTCTTCCCATGATTTCCTAAACAATATAGTATAACAACTATTTGCACAGTGTTTACCTTATATTAGATATTGTAAGTAATCTAGAGATTATTTAAAGTATATGGAAGGATATGTAGGTTTTATGCAAAAGTTACACCATTTTATATAAGGAACTTAAGCATCCATTCCAAAGATTTTGGTATCCACAAAGGAACCTGGAACCCTATGGATAATGAGGAATGATTATACATCTCCCAAGTATGGAACTGCTGGGTCACACAGAAATTCCATTTAATTTATTGAGGAAATAACAATTTTCATAGTAGCTATACCATTTTACATTCCCAATCACAATATAAAAGAGTTCCAAATTCCCCACATTCTCTCCAATACTTATTATACATACTTCGTTTTATAAAGAAGTTTTATTAGAGCCTGGGAATGTAACTCAATGGTAGAGTATGTATGAGGCCTGAGTTAAGTCCGAGCACCACACACACGCATATATATGTATATGTATAATTAGTTGTCGTAGCAAATGTGAGGTGGTATCTCAATGTAGTGTTAGCTTTTATGTCCCTAATGACTAATACTTGGACATCTTTTCACATACTTATCTATTTGTATATGTTCTTCAGAGAAATACCTATTCAAGTCCTTTGCCCATTTATTAATTAGTGTGTTGTCTTGAGTTCTAAAAGATGCTGGTATTTTCTCAATGGTAAGCTCTTATTATCATATAATTTGCAAATATTTCCTTCCATCCTATAGACACATTTTCACTTTCTTTTTTTTTTTTTTTTGGTACTGGGGATTGAACTCAGGGGCACTCGACCCCTGAGCCACATCCTCAGCCCTATTTTGTGTTTTATGTAGAGACAGGGTCTCACTGAGTTGCTTAGCGCCTCGCCATTGCTGAGGCTGGCTTTGAACTCGCGATTCTCCTGTCTCAGCCTCCCTAAGTGCTGACATTTTCACTTTCTTGACAGTGTTCTTTGAGGCAAAGTTTTCAGTGTGTGTGTGTGTGTGTGTGTGTGTGTGTGTGGAAATTGAACTCAGAAGGCCTTGTGCATGCTCTACCACTGTATAACCCCAGCTCTGTCAAATTTTCACTTTAATAAAGTTCAATTTATTTATTTCTTCTTTGGTTATTGTACTTTTGATGTCATACCTAAGAAACCACTGCCAAATCCAAAGTTATAAAGATTTCCCTTAAGTGTTCTTTGACGAGTTTTAAGGTTTTAGCTCTTATATTTAGGTCTTAAATGTTGGTTAATCTTTGTATATGATGTAAGGATCCAAATTCATTCTTTCACATATGGATATTCAGTTCCCGAGACCACTTGTTGAAGATATTGTTCTCTCCTCAACTACGTGGATTTGAAACCCTTATCCAAAATCAACTACCATAGATTTCTGGACTTTTAATTCAATTCTATTGATCTATCTGTGTATCTTTATGCTAGTATCACTGTTTAGTTGACTGCAGCTTTGTAGTTAAGTTTTGAAATTAGTTAAGCTTGAGTTCTCTGATGTTGTTCTCCATTTACAAGATTGATTTTGGCTGTTCAGGATTTTTTGCAATTCCACCTTAATTTAGAATCAGCTTTCCCAGGTACTAAACTGTAGATTGCTTTGAGTAATATAGTCATTTTAACAACATCAAAGTATTTCAATCTGTGAATACAAGCTCTCTTTCTTTTTATTTAGGTCTTTGTTAATTTCTTTCAGTAAGGTTTTATAGATTTTGTTTGTTTTTCGTACTGGGGATTGAACTTAGGGGTGCTCGACCACTGAGCCACATCCCCAGCCCTATTTTGTGTTTTATGTAGAGACAGGGTCTCACGGAGTTGCTTAGTGCCTCCATGTTGCTGAGGCTGGCTATGAACTCACGATTCTCCTGTCTCAGCCTCCCAAAGTGCTGGGATTACAGGCGTGCACCACCATGCCTGGCGAAATTTTAATATACAAGTCCTACAAGTCCTTGGGAAAATTATTCCCTGAAATATTTTATTCCTTCTGATGCTATTGTAAATGTTTTCTCTAATTTCCTTTTTGGGTTGTTTTTGATGGTAAACAAAAACTCAACTGATTTTCTGTGTAAATTTTGTATCCAGAAACTCTACTTGATTTAACACTAAGAATTTTTCTATAGGTGGATTTTTAGGACTTTTGACATATAGGATCATGTTTTTGGGGGAAGAGATAAGTTTTACTGCTTTTCCTATTTGGATATCTTTTGTTTCTTTTGTTGCCTAGTTGCTCTACCTAGAACTTCTAGAACAACATTAAATATCAATGGCAAAAGCAAGCACCTTATTCCTGATCCTAAGTTAAAGTTTTCAGTCTTTCAAACTACAATATGATATCAGACATGGATTTTTCATAAATACTCTTTACCATGTTGAAACTTAGAGTTGAAGTTTTAGCTAAGATAGCTCAGTTTAGGGCAACTTAATACAAACAGTCCATTTTAAAAATCTGCATTTACTCCTGATCTTTGGATAAATGCCAAGAAATTTATCCAGGGGAAAAATGTTTCCTCTGATATATGGAAACTAGAGCAAAATAAGGGAAATAGCTGGGATAGCTGGGTTACATGGTGATTCCATTCCTTTTTTTTTTTTTTAACCAGGAATTAAACTCAGGAGTACTCAACCACTGAGCCACATCCCCAGCCCTATTCTGTGTTTTAATTAGAGACAGGGTCCCACAGAGTTGCTTAGTGTCTCAATGTTGCTGAGGCTAGCTTTGAACTCGCAATTCTCCTGTCTCAGCCTCCCAAAGTATTGGGATTACAGGCATGCCCCACCATGCCTGGCTCCATTCCTATTTTCTTCAGGAATCTCCATATTGCTTTCCAAAGTGGCTGTACTAATTTGCAGTCCACCAACAATGTATTATTGTACCTTTTTACCCACATTCTCACCAGTATTTATTATTTGTGTTCTTGATAATTGTCATTCTGATTAGAGGTAAGATAAAATCATAATATAGTTTTGACTTGCATTACCCTGATTGCTAGAGACATTGACCATTTTTTTCATATATTTATTGGTCATTTGAGTTTCTTTTGAGAAACTTATGATTAGTTCTTTAGTCCATTTACTGACTGGGTTATTTGTTCTTTTGGCATTGAGCTTTTTGAGTTCTTTATAAATTTTGAATATTAATCCCCTATAAGAGGAGTAGCTGGCAAAGATTTTTTCCTATTCTGTTGGCTTTCTCTTCACACTCTTAATCATTTCCTTTGCTGTGAAGAAGCTTTCTAATTTGATGGTATCTCACTTACTGATTCATGGTTTCATTTCCTGAGCTTTAGGAGCATGCATACTATAGTAATACAGCCACTTCAATGTTTACAGCAGCATACTTCATAGTAGCCAAATTACAGAATCAGTCCAGATGCCCATCAATAGATGAATGGATCAAGAAAATGTAGTATAGGGCTGGGATTGTAGCTCAGTGGTAGAGTGCTTGCCTTGCATGCGTGAGGCACTGGGTTCGATCCTCAGCACCACATAAAAATAAATAAAGATATTTGTGTCCATCTACAACTAAAAAATATTTAAAAAAAAAAAAAAGAAAATGTAGTATATATACACAATAGAGTTTTACTAAGCCATAAAGAAGAATGAAATAATGGCATCTGCCAGCAATCAATCCCTGATACTAAATAAATAAAGGAAAGAAGGAAGGAAGGAAGGACGGACGGACGGACCCAGGTACGATGGTACATGCCTATAATCCCAGCACTTTGGGAGGCTGAGACAGGAGAATTCCGAGTTCAAAGCTGGGAAGGTGGCTCAGTGGTCAAGTGCCCCTGAGTTCAATCTCCAGTACCAAAAAAAAATAAATGAATAAATAATAAACAAATAAGCAAGCAAAGGGAAGACCAGTAGAGCAAAGGAAGGAGAATAGGGGAAGGAGGGAGGGGCGGAAAAAGCAGGCAGGAAATGGGGATTGAAATCAAATTCCTTGCATATATGATTTTGTTAAAACGAATCCAACTACTATAATTATAATGCTCTAATTAAAAAAAAATCTGTATTGAGCAATGTTCATCCAATGAGATTTAGTGTGGAAGAAGAAACGTACCTTCCACTTGGTAAATAGATCAGCAAGGAAACCATTCACAGCTTTCTCAAAATACAGATCCCCTGAAAAGAAACAATAAGAAGATGAAAACTAACCTTATTTCTTGCTTTCATTTCTTCTCTAAAAAGTAAGAGAAATGGGACCAAAGAGAAAATGGTTGACTCTGTTAGACCTTAAAACAAGATCATAAAAGCTAGAAGTACAAAGAGATTTCATCTTAGACTTTCTATCAAGCCAAATTTAATATCTGTTTCCCTTAGTTGTAGGCCATCGCTTCAAGGTAAAATGTCAGCTAGATGATTGACAAACACAGTATATATCAGAAGTAGAACTATCTAACCTCCAAATACGATTATGCTCATAGTGATGTTTAAAATGCACTAAAAGATGAATTGGTAGACTCTGGGAATTCACAAATTATCAGCTGTAGTTTTGTTTTTGTTTTTCATTTTTTATTTTATTTTATTTTTTTTAGTTGTTGATGAAACTTTATTTTGTTCATTTATTTTTATGTGGTGCTGAGAATCAAACCTAGCACCTCACAGATGTGAGGCAAGCATTCTACCATTGAGCCACAACCCAGCCCATCTGTAGTTCTTTTTTTAATATATTTTTTAGTTGTAGATGGACACGATGCCTTTATTTTATTTATTTATTTTTATGTGGTGCTGAGGATAGAACCCAGTGCCTCACCCGTGCTAGGCAAGCACTCTGCCACTGAGCCACAACTCCAGGCCCTGTAGTTCTTTTGTTTCTTTTTCTCTTTTGGTACCGGGGATTAAACTCAGAGGTGCTTGACCCCTAAGCCACATCCCCAGGCCTATTTTATGTTTTATGTAGAGACAGGGTCTCACTGAGTTGTTTAGCACCTCACAGTTGCTGAGACTGGCTTTGAGCTTGCAATTTTCCTGTCTCAGCCTCCCCAAGTGCTGAGATTACAGGCATGCATCATTGCACCAAGCTCATCTGTAGTTCTTGCTTTGCATAAGTGACCTTGTCAACTCATAGCAAACATTAATGTGTAATTTTGCTAAACATGAATTTGAATATCAATGAGGCTAGTATGTTGGACACAGGATCTATGCCTCATAGCATTTTCATTGTTCTCTACTCATTATGTCATATTTCTAATATGATAAAATAAATTTCTTTAAGTGCAAGAAAAAGAAATGTAAAATATCAAAGAAAGTATTTGTCACTAACTACCACTCTATAACTTTTTGTGTGTGTTGGGGAGTGATACCAGGGATTTAACTCAGGGGCACTCAATCACAGAGCCACATCCAAAGTCCTATGTTGTATTTTATTTAGAGACAGGGTCTCACTGAGTTGCTTAGTGCTTCACTTTTGCTGAGGTTGGCTTTGAACTCACGTTCCTCCTGCCTCAGCCTCCCAAGCCACTGGGATTACACGTATGCACCACGGCACCTAGCATCACTCTATAACTTTTCACTATATACTTAAAGAATCAAGATTTGAGATGATAGGTGGGTGCAGTGGTACATGTCTGCAATCCCAGCACTTTGAGAGGCTGAGACAGGAGAATCGCGAGTTCAAAGCCAGCCTCAGCAATGGTGAGACGCTAAGCAACTCAGTCTCTACATAAAACCCTGTCTCTACATAAAACACAAAATAGGGCTGGGGGTGTGGCTCAATGATCAAATACCCCTGAGTTCAATCCCCAGTACCCCCCAAGAAAAAAAAGATCTGAGATGATGTATTTCCTGGAATTCATATTGTTGGTCTCTTTTCATATATATATATATGAAAAGATATAAAGGTTCTATGTATGTTTATATATATATATACACATATATATTATATATATATACACACACACATAAACACATATGTGAATATATATATACAAACACACAAACAGAACCTTTATATCTCAACTTTATATATGTATGCATAAATAAATTATATATATATAAAATTTATATCTCAACTTCATACATAAAGTTTATCTTTCTATATATAGTCTGTCTATCTACCTTAGCATCAGGGCACATCTTTAAAGAGTGTCAAGAGCTTACTGTAAAATAACACCAGCTTAGAGAAAACCAGAAAATTCTACCTGGTGGCAGTTATAATTTTTAGGGAACATTACCATAAATATCAAAATCCCACATTTCACAGCTCATCTGAATAAATATGTAAACCATAGCTGACGTAGAACGGAACACCACCTGAAAGAGGAAAACAAAAAAACATAATTGCTTTAGAAAATAATAATGTAGTCAGGCACAGTGGCCCATGCCTGTAATCCTAGCAACTCAGGAGGCTGAGGCAAGATTCCAAGTTTAAGGTCAACAATTCAGCATGACTCTGTCTCAAATAAAATATAGAAAAGGACTAGAGATGTAGCTCAGTGGTAAAGCACCCTGGGTTTAATCCCCAGTACTGACCAAAAAAAACAGCAATGATGTGACAATTTTGGTGTTGCAAAATGCAATAGTTCTGAAGATCTGTTTTACAACAGTGTAAATAAACCTAACACACTGAACTATACACTTAATGTTTCCTATTGCTGGGCACAGTGATTTCCTATTGTAAATTTTATGTGTTTTTCAACACTTTTTTTTTGGTACCTGGGGATTGAACCCAGAGTGCATAACCACTGAGCCACATACCCAGCCCTTTTTTATTTAGAGCAGAGTCATGCTGAGTTGCTTGGAGCCTCACTAAATTGCTGAGGCCGGCTTTAAGGTCTTAATCCTCCTGTCACAGCTTCCCAAACCACTGGGATTATAGGTGTGCAACACCACATCCAGCCCAACACTGTTTTTGTTGTTGTTGTTGTTTTGGTATTGGGGACTGAATTCAGGGCACATAACCACTGAACCACATTCCCAACCCTATTTTGTAATTTATTTAGAGACAGGGTCTCACTGAGTTGCTTAGCACCTCACTATTGCTGAGGCTGGCTTTGAACTCACAATCCTCCTATCTCAGCCTTCCAAGCCACTGGGATTACAGGTGTGCACCACCGCACCCAGATCAACACTGTTTTTTAAAAAGCAAGCTTCTTTTCTTTCTTTCATTTAAATAATTACTCAGCTCTTACTCCCGGCCTTGTATTATAGGCAGTAGGAAGACTTAGTCCCTGCCCTCTTGGAGTTTATAGCACAGGATGAAGATGTGCAAAATATTGCAACATGTACAAACAATCTATGAAAATTCATTCACACAAGAAATGAAATAGAAAGGGCAGAGAATCCACCTAGGAAAGTCACAGAAACCTCTTTATGGAAACAGAACTTGGGCAAAAATATGCCAAATGATGATTTGCCAGTCTAATAAGTTATAGTTCACATAGTACTTCCTCTTTGCCCAGACTGCCTCAGGGAAAAGCATAAGTGGCATTCTGGCCACATAGGCTCTTTGCCCAGTCCTTCATGAGGTTCTGAAGAGGTTCAATATGAAAGCAGAATATAAATCTGTGACGCTCCTTTATCAGAGACCTGCTTCTTAAAGACAGAAGCATCTTAAAGACCATACTCTTGGGGCTTTCTATACTCCCTGGGGCATAACAGGCACCTGATAAGTTCATTCTCCTCTAACACACAGAACACAAAGACAGGGAGGAAATATACCATTCAAAATGTCAAATTTGATCATCTCTGGGTATTGATTGCTATGAGGGATTTTGTTCCTTTTTGGTTTTGTTTGTTTTATTTTTTGCAGTACTGGGAATCAAACCCAGTGCTTCATACATGCTAAGCAAAGAGTGAGCTACGTCCTGAGACCTGTTTATTTTTTTAAATTATGACATACTTCAAAGGAATACAAATATATATTATCTAAATTTTTTAAAATAAACATTTAAGGGGTGGGTTTGTAGCTCAGTGGTAGAATGCTTGCCTGACATATGTGAAGCACTGGGTTCAATCCTTAGTACCATGCAAAAATAAATAAAATAAACGTATTGTGTCTATCTGCCACTAAAAAGTATATTTTAAAAAAATAAAAATAAAATAAACATTTAAGGCTCTGATAATCAAAGTGTTTTTTTGTTTTCTTTTTAGTTTTTAGTTTTGCTGAGGCAGGAAAATTACAAATTCAAGGCCAGCCTCAGCATAACACCCAACAATTTAGCAATCCCTAGAGGCCCCACAAAAAAAATTTTCTTCAACGTGAGTTTTGGTGGGGACACTCCAACCACAGCACTGCATTTTATAATTATTGTTTTTCTTAATGTGCTCTCCACTTTGAAACTGTAAAATGATAGTTATTACTTCATTCAAATGGCTTCTAAAAGTCCCTTCCTCTTTTGATTTTTATTTTTGCAGTGCTAGAGATCAAGGCCATATACATGCTAGGTAAGCACTCTATAACTAAGCTACACCACCAGCCCAGTTTGGTTTTTTAAATAGATTTTAAGATTAAAATTCCCATAACATAAAATTTACCATTTTAAAGTCTACAATTCAGGGCTGGGATTGTAGCTCAGTGGTAGAGCGCTTGCCTTGCATGCGTGAGGCCCTGGGTTCAATCCTCAGCACCACATACAAAGCAATAAAATAAAGACATTGTGTCCATCTACAACTAAAAAAATTTTTTAAATAAATAAATAAATAAAGTCTACAATTCAGTAGTTTCAAATATATTCACAATGTTGTACAACCATCATCACTAATTCCCAAGCATTTCTATCACTTCAAAAAGAAACCCCATGTCTATTACCTCTTATTCCCCAAACTCCTCTCTCTTTCCATTCCCTAGCAACCATTAATCTAATTTCTGTCTAGCTATATTTGCCAATTCTGGATATTTTATTAAAAATTGTGAATATTAGCCAGGCACGATGGCGCACGCCTATAATCCCAGCACTTTGAGAAGTTGAGACAGGAGAATCGGAACTTTAAATCCAGCCTCAGCAACAGCAAGGCACTAAGCAACTCAGTGAGACTCTATCTCTAAATAAAATACAAAATAGGGCTGGGGATATGGCTCAGTGGTCGAATGTCCCTGAGTTCAATCCCTAGTACCAAAAAAAAAAAGTTGTGAATATTTCACATAAATAGAATCATATACTATGTGGTCTTTTGTAACTGGTTGCTTTCACTCAGCATAATGTTTTCCAAATTCATCCACTTTGTGGCATGAATCCAAAAGAATATCAAACTGGCCGGCAAAATGATGCACGCCTGTATCCCAGCAGCTTGGAAGACTGAGGCAGGAGGATCACAAGTTCAAAGCCAGCCTCAGCAAAAGCGAGGCACTAAGTAACTCAGTGAGATCCTGTCTCTAAATAAAATACAACATAGGGCTGGGTCCCTGAGTTCAATCCCCAGTACCAAAGAAAAGAATGACAAGTCAAGCTGGAGAGAGGAGAGTGCACACTTGTAATCCCAGTTATTTAGGAGGCTGAGGCAGAAGGATTATGAATTCAAGGCCAGCCTAGGCAACACAGCAAGACCTCCACCTCAAAAAGTTTTTTACAAAATTTTACAAAGGACAAAAAAATCTCATTCTTTCTCCCAACCCCAACTCATCCACACACAGACCCTCAGTGCATTGGAAATTAAGAGTTTTACTCTTACTGCTGAAAATTATGTGGAAATACCACATTTTGTTTCTCTATTCATTAGCTGATGAACAGTTGGCTAGTTTCTACTTTTTAGCTGTTATACATAATCCTGTTGTGAACATTCATGTACAAGTTATTGTGGATACATATGCTTTTCAGTTCTCTCAAGTAAATACCTATGAGTAGAACTGCTGAGTTATGTAGTATCCTCAGGAATATAATTCAAGGCTTATGCATGCTAGGCAAATGCTCTACCACTGAGCTACAGCTCAGTTCACTGTGTTTAACTTTTTGAAAAACCACTAAGCTGTTTTCCGCAGTGGCTGCACCATTTTACTTTCCTATCAGGACTATATGAGATAAGAGGATCACTTGAGGGGCTGGGGTTATGGCGCAGTGGTAGCGTGCTCGCCTAGCACGCGGGAGGCACTGGGTTCGATCCTCAGCACCACATAAAAATAAAATAAAGATATTCTGTCCACCTATAACTAAAAAATAATTATTAAAAAAAAAAAAGAGAGCCGGGCGTGGTGGCGCACGTCTGTAATCCCTGCACTTTGGGAAGCTGAGACAGGAGAATCGCGAGTTCAAAGCCAGCCTCAGCAATGGCGAGGCACTAAGCAACTCAGTGAGACCCTGTCTCTACATAAAACACAAAATAGGGCTGGGGATGTGGCTCAGTGGTCAAGTACCCCTGAGTTCAATCCCTGGTACCAAAAAAAAAAAAAAAAGAGGATCACTTGAGCCCAGGAATTCCAGGCCAACCTGTGTAAAACAGCTAGACTCCATTTCAAAAAATAAACATAATAAAATTTGCAGATATAAATACTCCCTTTTCCTTTAAATTTGAAAATTCTAATCTTTTTTGGGTTGGAAAATTATTCTTTTTTGGGTTGGTAATTATTCTGGTTATAAAGTTTATTTAAAATAAGAGGGCTGGCAGATGGTATAGCTCAGTGCTACAGTGCATGTTTAGCATGTGCGATGTCCTGCATTCAATTACCAACTTCAAAAAAACAGAACAAAATGCAGCCAGGCACAGGGGCACATGCCTGTAATCCCAGCAGCTTGGCAGGCTGAAGCAAGAGGATCCCAAGTTCAAAGCCAGCTCAGCAAAAGTGAGGCACTAAGCAACTCAGTGAGACCCTGTCTCTAGATAAAATACAAAGTAGGGCTGAGGATGTGGCTTAGTGGTCAAGTGCCCCTGAGTTCAATCCCCAGGTACCAAAAAAAGAAAAATATATATATATGTGTGTGTATGTGTGTGTGTGTGTGTGTGTGTGTGTAAATCAATGTAAAGGAAGAGGGCATTGTGACATTCATTACTTAAAATTTTACAGTGCTAACCAGACACTATGGTGTATGCCTATAATCCAAGCAACTCGGAATACTGAGGAAGAAGGATAAGAAATTTGAGGGCAATCTCAGCAACTTAAGGAGACCCTATCCCAAAATAGAAAATTAAAAAGGGCTGGGAATGTGGCTCAGTGGAGAAGCACCTCTGGGTTCAATCCCCAGTACCAAAAAATAATAAAACAAAATTTCATTCAACGGATATTAAAGAGACTACTAAATAACTATCTAATATCCATTTTTCCAAGCAGATTCTATTCTGGGAGTCAAAGGACTGAACCAAAAAACTAAACTTCCTAGTCTTACCAACTGCATACAACTAAGTTCTAGCCAGTAAGATATAAATGGGGTTTTGTTGGGTTCTGTTTGTTTTGTTGTTGGGAGTTGAATCCAGGGCCTCATGCATGCTAACTCTGAGCCTTAAAGTACTATATATCCTTAAAAGAAGTGCACTTAGTTGGAAAGTAACCATCTCTTGTCTCTCTTCTCTCCTTCTGTACTCTGCTAGAATATGGATATGGTTTCAGTAGCTCTAGCTGGATCATGGAAGTCCTAGCCATGATTTGAGGACAGGAGAGCAGGAAGACAGATGGAGCCCTAGATCACCAATAAAGTGTGTCACTGTCACGCCAGCCATGCATTACTTAATCACAAAGTTCTCTTGCATGAGAAAAAAAATAAAATAGTTGACATGAGCATTATAGCTACTATTTCTTTGGGGATTTTGTTCAACAAAATCAAACCAAAAAAAAACAGTGATCTTTCCATCTTGAACATCCACAAGACTGAGATCCTAATTAGAACAAGATATATTCCATGCTTACACAAATATATCAAAATAGATTCTACTATCATGTATAACTAAAAAGAACAAGTAAAAATGTATTTAGCATTTTTAATGTTACAAAAAGAATATTTGGCTCTGTATAATCTTTTTTAGAAATCTGTCACTTAACATTGTGACAGATCTGTGTTGCTAAAATTAGTTCATATTGTTACTTGTGGCTACCTTTCATTAATTTTGATTGTTATGTCTTATTCATTGAGTGAATATACCATAGTCTATTCTCTACTGGAAAAAAAAAGTGATCTTTTAAAATTGTTAATTCAAGTATCATTCTCCCACTTAAAATCCTTTAGCAGATTCTAATTACCCTTAAATAAACCCAAACTGGTTACAATAGCCCTCAAGGTTCAAGTTAATTGGCTGGAACCTGTCTACACCTTACCAACATCACTGCCCCTACTTGCATGCAATATTCCATCGTACTGGCCCCATCAATGTTTCCTCTACCTGGATGTTTCTTACTCAATCTTTATACACTGGCTAAGTCTCACCTTTCAGGTACCTTCTCAGGAAAATCTTTTCCACCTACCTTTATAAAGAAGGTTTTCCTATAATTCTCTACCTCAATGCTCCATTCACTCAGAATTTTTAATTTATTTCTCTTGTTTACCAAGAAAGCCATCCCCAGTCCCCTGCATTACCCAATTAATTTCCTTCAGAGTTCTCATTCTAATCTGTGATCACCATGTCTACGGACTGGGTAACTAGTCACATCTGTCCCTGCATTCTTAACAGCAGGACCTTGTTACTGCTGTTCACTATGGATCCTTAATGCTTAGCAATAATAACTGGCACATGGTAAGTGCTTTGATATTTGTTCACTGGATGAATGAATGATGTTAGAGAGGTAAATACATGCCAATGATCATGATCTCTGTCAGTCATGCTGAAGGGTTTTGAATTTTTAAAAAACTGAGCAAAAGCAAATTAAAATCACTATAAAAATACCAGTTTCTTTTGGGGGGAAGGTACTGATGATTTAACCCAGGGGCAATTTACCACTTGAGCTACATCCCCATCCCCTTTTGTTTTTTCTTTTGTTTTGTTTTGTTTTTTATATTTTTAGTTGTTGATGGATCTTTTTATTTTATTCATTTATTATTTATATGTGGTGCTGAGGATCGAACCCAGTGCCTCACACATGCTAGGCAAGCGCTCTACCACCGAGCTACAGCCCCAGCTCCCCCACCTTTTGTTTTTTGTTTTTTGTTTTTTTGTTTTTTTGTTTTTTGGTACCAGGGATTGAACTCAGGGGCACTCAACCACTGAGCCAATCCCCAGCCCGATTTTGTGTTTTATGTAGAGCCAGGGTCTCACTGAGTCGCTTAGCGCCTCGCCATTGCTGAGACCGACTTTGAACTTGCGATTCTCCTGTCTCAGCCTCCCAAAGTGCTGGGATTACAAGCGTGAGCCACCACGCCCGGCTCCTTTTGTTTTATTTTAAGACAAGGTCTCACTAAGGAGCTTACGGCTTCCTAAGTTGCTCAGGCTGGCCTTGAAATTGCTATCCTCCTGTCTCAGCCTCCCAATTCACTTGGATTATAAAATATCAATTAATACCTGCTAGAATAGTGAAAATCCTAAAATCTAATGCCAGGTATTTGAAAAACTAAAAAACAACAGGAGAATTTTACACATTGCCACAAGAGTATAAACTGGTCCAAACAATCTGAAAAACAAAGTGGCATTATCTTACAGAGTAGGGACCCATGAGCCAGCAAATTATAGATTAATTAACTCCTAATTATAGATTTAAAATAGTATTAAGTCAGGCATGGTAGTGCACACCTGCAATCCCAGAGACTCAAGAGGTTCAGGCAGGAGGATTCCAAGTTCAAGGCCAGCCTCAGCAACATAATGAGACTCTGAAAAATTTAGACCCTGTTTCAAAATAAAATAAAAGGGGCTGGGAGAGTAGCTCAGTAGTAAAACACCTCTGAGTTAAATCCTCAGTACCCTTCCCCCAAAAATTAATTAAATTAAATATAGTATTGAGTACAAAAGGAAAAAAATAGCTATAAGACTACATACATTTCATTCCATTTTAGTAAAGCTCAAAAATAAGTAAGGGCTGTGGCTGTGGCTCAGCAGTAGAGCACTTGCCCCACACTGGGTTCAATCTTCAGCACCACATAAAATAAATAAAAGTACAGTGTTCATCTACAACTAAAAAAATAAAAATAAATAAGTGAAACAGTCAGGCATGGTGGCACACACCTATAATCCCAGCACTTTGGAAGGCTGAAACAGGAGAATTGTTAAGTTCAAAGCCAGCCTCAGCAATGGCAAGGCAATAAGCAACTCAGTGAGACCCTGTCTCAAAATAAAACACAAAATAGGGCTGAGGATGTGGCTCGAGTACCCCTGAGCTCAATCTCAGTACCAAAAAAATAAAATAAGTGAAACAAATAATATATTATTTAGGTAAAATATATACATATTAATACTAAATAAATGACAAAAAATATAAAAATGAAATTCAGATAGCAGTTACCTATAAAGACACTGATTTTTTTCAAGATTTTTTTTAGTTGTCAATAGGCCTTTATTGTATTCATTTATATGCAGTGCTGAGAATCGAACCCAGTGCCTCACACACACTAGGCAAGCGCTCTACCACTGAGGCACAACCCCAGCCCCAAGACACTGATTCTTAACCAGGGGTGATTTTGCCCCTCAGGGGATCTGATACCATATGGAGACATATCTAGATGTCATGATTTGTAGGGTGGGGGTCAGAGAATGAAACTGGCATCTCATAAGCAGATGCCAGGGATGCTGTTAAACATACCAAAATGCACAAGACAGTCCCCACAACATTACTGACATTTGGGCCAGATAATTCTTTATTTGAAGGCCTGTCCTATATATGTGGCATACTTAGCAGCATACTCACTGGATGACAATAGCACAATACCTCAGTTATAACAATCAAAAAAATCTAGACATTGCCAAAAGACTCCTGAAGAGGCAAAATCACCCCTAGTTGAGACAGTCTGACTAGCATGAGTAATATTCACAGCTGTTCAATTTGGATTCTTCCCACTACAGCAAAGACCCAGAAGAGGATTCCTTTACAAAGGTCTCTCTTCATGTTTATGACATGATTTTCCACTGAGTTTCACTTTTGTTATGTATCAGTGGACATAGAATCCTGCAGACTAGACACCATATCTCTATGTTGAATATTAAATAGACTGATTTGGAATAAAAAAAAAAAAAAGATCAATCCAAACCTGGAAAGATGCAACTATAAGCCGGGCGCAGTGGCACAAGCCTGTAATCCTAGCACTTTGGGAGGCTGAGACAGGAGAACCGCGAGTTCAAAGCCAGCCTCAGCAAGGGTGAGGCGCTATGCAACTCAATGAGACCCTGTCTCTACATAAAACACAAAATAGGGCTGGGGATGTGGCTCAGTAGTCAAGTGCCCCTGAGTTCAAGCTCCAGTACCAAAAAAAAAAAAAGATGCAACTATAAACATCAGGGTTGCAGAGCACTCTGATTCTAATTCCATAAATGCAAACAACAGCAATTATGAAATTTTTTGTTGTTGTTTTACTTTGATTTTAGGACTAAGACATAATACTACAAGGAAACAAAACAAAACAAAACAAAACAAAAAAACATTTTATAAATCTTACCCTCGTATCTTCACTGATATAACCACACATAACCTTTTCATTCTTGACCCACAGCTCACCAGCCTGTGCCCTGAAAGGAAAGACAAACAGAAATTATTACAAGTCTTAAATCAAGAAGAAATAGGAACCTCAGGTAGCTAGCCCTACTCTGATACTTATACCCAAATGACTTGATCGATTACACACTTCCAAAAAGAATTCCATGAACAGATTACTCAATGTAAAAAATTCTCATAGTGCACTGAATACATAAAACTTAATCTTGTAGTTCATAGATTATTTACAGTTCTAAGGAAGACAGAGCTTCAGAGAATCCATAACCCTCTGAAATGCAAGATTATCTGGGCAGAGAATCAATAGTTTTGGTCAAATCTCAAAAGGATCCATGTCACATAAAAAGTTAAGAAGCACCGGCTATTGGGCAAGACAGTGTACACCTGTACGTAATTCCATCTACTTGAAAGGCTAGAACAGGAGGATTACAAATTTAAGGCCAGTCTTGGCAATTTAGCAAGACTCTGTCTCAAAAAATAAAAGGGACTGGGTGCAGTGTCACATGCCTATAATCCCAGAGGCTCGGGAGGCTGAGATAGGAGCATCATGAGTTCAAAGCCAGCCTCAGCAATGGTGAGGCACTGAGTAACTCAGTGAGACCCTGTCTCTAAATAAAATACAAAATAGGGCTGGGGTTGTGGCTCAGTGAATGAGTGTCCCTGAGTTCAATCCCCAGTACCCCAAAATTAATTGATTAATTAATTAAAAGGGGCTGCAAATGTGACTCAGTGGTAAAGCACCCCAGATTCAATTCTCAGTACCACCAGCAGTCTAGCTCTGTTGAAAAATTTTAATGACAACTTAGTATTACATTTTTCCAGTTTTTTTCCTCTGAAAAGATTTAAGGGCACGAAATAGATAACACAGTAAAAAGATCTGACCAACCTGGGGAGAAACTAGTCAAGGAAGGAATCCCATCCCTAAGTGCCATTTACTAGTTGAATGACCATGGGGAAACTCTGGGAGGATCAGTGTTCTTATTGTATAAATGAGACAATGACACCTACCTTATCAAGCTGTTCTGAGAATTAAACCAGATGATGTGGGAAACTTCAGAACAATGCTAGCATAGAAATGTTCAATTAAGAGTACTGGGGGAGGGGAGGTTGGATTGTAGCTCAGTGGTAGAGCGCTTGCCTCCCATGCGTCAGGCCCTGGGTTCAACCCTCAGCACCACATATAAAGCAATAAAATGAAGACATTGTGTCCATCTACAACTAAAAACATTTAAAACAAAAAAAAAGTACGAGGGGCTATTCTTATTAGTAAGAACTACAACAATAGCAAATACTGACATAAAATGCTATCTTGGAGAGATATCTGAGAACCATGTAATCATCCCTCAACCAACTACTCAAGCCCTTCTCTTCTACCAATCTTTTTTTTTTTTTTTTTTTGGTACTAGGGATTGAACTCAGGTGTACTCAACCACTGAGCCACATCCCCAGCCCTATCTTGTGTTTTTTTTTGGTACCGGGGATTGAACTCAGGGGCACTCAACCACTGAGCCACATCCCCAGCCCTATTTTGTGTTTTATGTAGAGACAGAGTCTCACTGAGTTGCTTAGTGCCTCACTGTTTCTGAGGCTGGCTCTGAA
This sequence comes from Geosciurus inauris, assembly GCA_004024805.1. Taxonomy (NCBI): domain Eukaryota; kingdom Metazoa; phylum Chordata; class Mammalia; order Rodentia; family Sciuridae; genus Geosciurus; species Geosciurus inauris. Next base: position 26,577 of record PVHX01009581.1, read on the forward strand.
CTTGCAATTCTCCTGTCTCAGCCTCCCCAAGTGCTAGGATTACAGGTGTGTGCCACGGTGCCTGGCTTCTTCTACCAATCTTACTCTTTCCCTCAATGTCCTCCCCTGCCCAGTCTAAGAAATCAATCCTCATAAGAAAGGAAGAAATGGGCCTGGAGGTGTAGCTTAATATTAGAACATGCTCTTAGCATACATAAGGCCAAGTTCAATTCCCAGAGGGGTAAAACACACACACACACACACACACACACACGTATGTATGTAATACATATATATGTATGTAATACATACATACATATAAATAAAATAAAAGCCAAGAAAATGCTATGTGCCATGAGTCATAACAGAGACTATCATAACTGAGTCTACCCAGGAAAATGCTGGACACTCTCAATCAACCTCTCTGAGCCTCTCTTGTATCTGTAAAATGAAGAAGGTTGGACCAGGCCTATGGTTTACAAACATGCTTCTCAGGGTCCTAAAAAAGATGTCTTAATACGCTATTGCCCAATTATGTCTGAATGGTCAAGTACAACAAGTCTAACTTGAGAAGGGGCTACTATTTCTTTAATATTACAGGTTGAGGGGCTGGGACTGTGGCTCAGTGGTAGGGCGCTTGCCTCGCATGCGTGAGGCACTGGGTTCAATCCTCAGCACCACATAAAAATAAATCAATAAAGATATTGTGTCCACCTACAACTAAATAATATTTTTAAAAATATATATATATTACAGGTTGAGCATCCCTAATCCAAAAATCTAAAATCTGAAATTCTCCAATCCAAAAGTTTTTGAATGCCAACATGATGCTACAGTGGAAAATTCTGTTGTCCTCACTGTGATATGGGTCAGAGACAAAAGACAAGCACACTAAAAGCACTGTATAAAATTAGGGTTGCGGGGCTGGGGCTGTAGCTCAGTAGTAGAGCGCTTGCCTAGCATGCGTGAGGCACTGGGTTCGATCCTCAGCACCACATATAAATAATAAATAAACAAATAATAAAAGATCCATCAACAACTAAAAATATATTTTAAAAAAAATTAGGGTTGCGGCTGGGCACAGTGGTGCATGCCTGTAATCCCAGCACTTTGGGAGACTGAGACAGGAGAACCCAAGTTCAAAGCCAGCCTCAGCAACAGTGAGGCACTAAGCAACTCAGTGAGACCCTGTCTGTAAATAAAACACAAAATAGGGCTGGGGATGTGGCTCAGTAGTCAAGTACCCCTGAGCTCAACTCCCAGTACCAAAAAAAAAATTAGGTTGTGAGTATAGCTCAGTGGTAGAGTATGCATATGGAGCTGGTTTCAATCTCCAGCACCACAAAAAAATATTTTTTAAAAAATTACCTCAGGCTATGTATAGAAGGTAAACATGAAACATAAATGAATTCTGTGTTTGCAGTGGGGTCCCAGATATCTCATTATGTATATGATATATTACGTATAAGATATCTCATTATGTATGTGCAAATATTCCAAAATCTGAACAAATCCAGTTTCTGAAATACTTCTGGTGCCAAGCATTTCAGATAAGAGATTACTCAACCTGTCCAGGCATGGTAGCACATGCCTGTAATCCCAGGGTCTCAGGAGGCTGAGGAAAGAGAATCCCAAATTTGAGGTCAGCTTCAGCAACTTGGCAAGAACCTGTTTCAGAATAATAAATAAGAAGGGCTGGGCATGTAGCTCAGTGGTAAAGTGTCCCTGGATTTAATCCACAGTACCACATACACACAAGAAGAGATACTCACTCTGTACAGTTTCAATGTTCCCATGTTCTGTGAGTTTTATTAGCAAGAAGCATTCTTATACATACAAGCTACCAAACACCACATCAGTGGGGTAGCTAAAACAAGCTCATTGTTAATGAACTAACTTACTAACTTCTCCAAGAATGTATACGCAAAGCAGTGTTAAAGAATTTGGGCTTAAAGCCGGGCGCGATGGTGCAAGCCTGTAATCCCAGCACTTAGGGAGGCTGAGACAGGAGAATAGCGAGTTCAAAGCCATCCTCAGCAATGGCGAGGTGCTAAGCAATTCAGTGAGACCCTGTCTCTACATAAAACATAAAATAGGGCTGGGGATGTGGCTCAGTGGTCGAGTGCCCCTGAGTTCAATCTCCAGTACTGAAAAAAAAAAAAAGAATTTGGGCTTAGATTCCTGCATTTTTACTTCCTATTAGGGGTAAAGCCACAGTCTTTTCTGAGTCTTAGTGTTTAAAAATCAGCAAATGTTAACTGGAATATTGGCCCTTCTCTCTTCTAGAGCTCTTAGGAATATTAAATAGCACGCCATTAATGAGATGTAATGTAATTATAAATTACAAATAGTTGTAAAATCCCAACTCAAGATGGAGTCATTCTGGCTCAGGCCTGCACGTATCTGTTAACCTGCTCTTTGTGCTTCTGTGATTAATGCTTTGCTATGCTTGCTTCTCACGGATGGGGGG
>PVHX01009581.1:29125-50467 GCA_004024805.1 Geosciurus inauris
AGGTTGAATACCTGCCAAATCATGTTTTCCTGAGTCATGTAGCTAGCCCACCCTATAATAACCTCTGAAACCCTCACTTTGGGGTCACTCTCTGAAGGAAAGGAGAGCTGACCCCAATCGATTGGCCTGTGTGCCTATTTCCTCAATAAACTTTGCTGCTTCTGCAGAGTTGTCTGGGCTGCACTCCTTGGGGAGAGGTACGGGTTAGATGCAACAATAGTTATTACCATTCCTGTGGAAATAGTGATTTGTGGGGGTGTTTGTTTTCGATGGTACTGGGGGTTGAATCCAGGGGTGTTCTACTACTAAGCTACATTCCCTGCCCCTTTTTATTGTTTATTTTGAGACAGGGTCTCATGAAGTTCCCCAGGCTGGCCTCAAACTGTGATCCTCCTGCCGCTGCCTCCCAATTCACTAGGATTACAAACATGCAACAATATGCCCAGAGGGAAACAGTTCTTTTTTAACACAGGTACACACACAGAAAATACAGTATGGATCAGTACTCCTTGGTCTTAATTTGTCCTTACCCAATCGAAGCCAAGAATAACCCTGAGGCAGTATTCTTCTCTTTTCTACCAGTTCAAGAAAGATAGAAATGCTACTGGTAAATGCAAGCACAAATTCCATACCCGCTAAGACACAACCAAGTAACACAGATGACTTCCCACAAAGAGGCAGAATGGCACATTGTCAAGACCTAGATTAGAGTGAAGAGACCTTGGGGGCATTAGCTCTATAAATGTGGCCAGGTAACTTCCCTTCCTTTTTTATCAATGAGCTGTTTGGGATCAATGGTCTCCAGCATCCCTAACAACCAAGTTTCATTCTCGGAACAAAAAGCTAAAATAACAAAGTATGGTCATTGGACAGTCATTTACATTACATACCTTTGAAGAAGTTAAATGTTCAACAGTGGTATACTAATAATAAATTATAATGTGACCATACAACAAAATATCATGGAATCATTGCCAGAATGCTTACAAGGAGTTATAATATCCTAAAAATATTTATATGCTTTTAAATGGACAAAACAACACAAAACAGCTGGGTGCAGTAGCACACACCTGTAATCCCAGCACTTTGGGAGGCTGAGGTAGGAGGATCATGAGTTCAAAACCAGACTTAGCAACAGCGAGGCTCTAAGCAGCTCAGTGAGACCCTGTCTCTAAATAAAATACAAAATAGGGCTGGGGATGTGGCTCAGTGGGTCGAGTGCTCCTGAGTTCTATCCCCAGTACCAAAAAAAAAAAAAGAAAAGAACACAAAATAGTATACAAAGCTAGGCATGGTGGTATATGACTATTATCCCAGCAACTCCACAGGCTGAGGCAGAAGGATCGCAAGTTCAAGGTCAGCCTCAGCAACTTAGAAAGACCCGTCTCCAAAACTCAAATCAAAAGGCCTGGGGAAGCCGGGCGCGGTGGCTCAAGCCTGTAATCCCAGCACTTAGGGAGGCTGAGACAGGAGAATCGCTAGTTCAAAGCCAGCCTCAGCAATGGCGAGGCGCTAAGCAACTCAGTGAGACCCTGTCTCTACATAAAACACAAAAAAATAGGGCTGGGGATGTGGCTCAGTGGTCGAGTGCTCCTGAGTTCAATCCCCAGTACCAAAAAAAAAAAAAAAAAAAAAAAAAAGGCCTGGGGATGTAAGCCAGTAACAGACCTCTTGCCTGGCAAGCATGAGGCCCTGGCTTTAATACCCAATACCAAAAAAAGAAGAAGAAAGAGGAAGAAGAGGGAGAGGAAGAGGAGGAGGAGAAAAAAATGTAAGAAATCTGAAAGGGTTGTTTTACTTTTGCACTTTTAGTGATTGAACCCAGGGCTTCATGCATATTAGGAAGGTGCATTACCACTGAGGTATGCCCCCAGTCACTCTGAAAGGGTTTCCAAACCAGGGCTCAGCAAACTATATATAGCCTGCAGGTCAAATCAAGCCCATATCCTGGTTTTGTTTGTTTGTTTGTTTGTTTGTTTGTTGGAGGGTATGTGTTTGTTCTTTGTAGTTGTAGATGGACAGCATATCTTTGTTTACTTTCTTATGGGGTGCTAAAGATTAAACCGAGTGCCTCACACATACTAGGCAAGCACTCTGTCACTAAGCTACAGCCCCAGCCCTCATAATACTATTTTTGTAAGGTCCACGACCAAAAGCAGTTTTTAGCAGGTTTAAATATTTAAAATGCACACATGTAGCCAGGCACAGTGGAGCACACCTGTAATCCCAGTGACTCAGGAGGCTGAGGCAGGAGGCACATAGCAACTCAGCGAGACCCTGTCTCTAAATAAAATATTAAAAAGGGCTGGGGATGTGGCTCAGTGGTTAAGCACCCCTGGGTTCAATCACCAGTACCAAAAATATAAATAAAAATAAAATACACGCATACTACATAACAGAAACCTGAGATCTATGTGGCACACATACAACTAAAAAGTCTCAAACGTTTCCAGGAAAGTACTGTCTTGACCTGATTTGTTCAACATCACCCCAACCACTGATTACAGTGAAGGCTAATACCTGGCATAGATCCAGATTAACTTCTGATTCACCATCCAGCAGAGACTAGTTAATATTGAAGGCATGAGTCTAGGTTGCAAGTGTCATTCTTTTAGAGACTTAGTTATTTTTAGGGTTATGTTTAGTTGCTTGGATTTTTAAAAGATTTTGACCCTCTGACAACTTTGAAAGTATCTTTTTGGGGGGAGGAATGAGTCCTTTATCCTTTCTTCCTTTCAGAATCAGTATTTCAGATGAATCAATAGCCTTGGTTAATGATGAAAGGTTCCTTACAAAAGGGTGTGGCTATGGAAGGAATGATTAATTAGGAAATCACCACCTTGCCGGACTCAGTGGCACACACCTGTAATCCCAGCAACTCAGGAGGCTAAGGTAGGAGTTCAAGATCAGCCTCAGCAACATAATGAGGCCATAAGTAACTTAGCAAGACCCTGTCTCAAATCAGAAAATAAAATGAACTGGAGATGTGGCTCAGTGGATAAGTGCTCCTGGGTTCAATCCCCAGTACCAAAAGAAAAAGAAAGAAAATCACCATCTTGCAATAATCATCAGTGGATGAAACTACCTAGCTGGTTAGGGAGACTGAGGTTGTACTTCAGTGGTAGAGAGCTTGCCTAGCACATGTGAGGCACTGGGTTTGATCTTCAGCACCACATAAAAATAAATAAATAAAGGTACTGTGTCCATCTACAGCTAAAAATAAATTAAACAACAACAACAAAAGAAGTTGGTTAGGGATTTTTATAATTGGGAACAAAACTATTATCTAGGCACTGATCAATCTTGGCATCACTACAAGGGAGTCAAGCAGACATAAATATACATACACTGTGTTTTAGAAAGATATAGGTTTCATCTGCAGTGAATTTATATTCTACTATGCACCTTTTATATTATTTGAATGCTTTTACTACAGGCATGTTGTACTTCTGATTTTTTTTTTTTTTTTTTTTTTGGTACTGGGGATTGAACGCAGGAGCACTTGACCACTGAGCCACTTCCCCAGCCCTATTTTGTGTTTTATGTAGAGACAGGGTCTCACTGAGTTGCTTAGCGCCTCGCCATTGCTGAGGGTGGCTTTGAACTCGCGATTCTCCTGTCTCAGCCTCCCTAAGTGCTGGGATTACAGGCTTGAACCACCGCGCCCGGCTCTGAATTTTTTTAAATATTTTTTTAGTTACCAATGGATTTTTTTTTTAATATTTTTTTAGTTGTTAGAGGATCTTTATTTTATTTATTTGTATGTGGTGCTGAGAATCGAACCTAGTGCCTCGCACATGCCAGGCAAGCGCTCTGCCACTGAGCCACCGCCTCACCCCAGGATTTTATTTTTATTTATTTATATGTAGTGCTGAGAATCAAACTCAGTGCCTAACACATGCTAAGCAAGCACTCTACCAGTGAGCCACAACCCCAGCCCGTACTTTTTTAATTTAAAAGGAATTTCAGGGCTGCAGGTATAGCTCATGGCAGAGGACTTGCCTAGCATGTATGAGACTCTGGGTTCAATCTCCAGTACCGCCAAAAAAAAAAGGGGGAGGATTTCAAAAAGATCTTTTTTCAGCCAGGCGCTGTGGCACATGCCTATAATCCCAGCACTTTGGGAGGCTGAGACAGGAGAATCACAAGTTCAAAGCCAGTCTCAGCAAAAGCAAGGCACTAAGCAACTCAGTGAGACCCTATCTCTAAATAAAATACAAAATATGGCTGGGGATGTGGCTCACTGGTCGAGTGTCCCTGAGTTCAATCCCCAGTACCAAAAAAAAAAAAAAAATATATATATATATATATGTACACACACACACACACACACACACACACACACACACATATACACATATATATAACTATAATAAAAATAATAATATAGATAGGTAGGTAGGTAGGTAGATCAATCTAAGGTTTTTTTCCATCTCTAATATATCTGAGTCTGAAAATCCTTTGCTACAGAATACCAGTGCTTCAGCAACTTCTTCCTCTAATCTTAAAACTACTATCATGCCTTTTGTTGTTTGTGTTACAATCTAATGTTTTAAGCTCTTTTGTATTTTATTACATGGGTACCCATATGCCTCAATTACCTTATTTAGCCCACACTTGCACTAAATACTACTTCTATTTACCTGCTGGTAGGTCAGGAGTGATGTAATACCTACCTGATGCCAGCAAATTCCACCTTCTGGGTGATATAGGCACATGTGCTAACCTAAGGGAAGACAGAGAAAGAGATTCAACCTGTCAAGGCCATGAAATGACACAAACAAGATCTCTTGGCTTCCTGATCTTTCCTAACAACTCAAAGTGTAATCAACATGGAAGTAATAGATTTACCCAACAGGACACCATGCTGGCACAAGTATAATAAGAGATTCTTAAGAGTTTGGCAGTATACACAAGCATTATTCTGCTAGGCTATTAAGTGTTAAATATGTTGGAGTTCTTTCTTTTTTTAAATGCCCTTTAAAGTCTAATTATAGGATAAATTCAGATGTATATCAGAGTATGTATTTTGTAAAACATTCTTGACTTTTTTTTTAAATTGGATTGTTAATGACAGGACTCATTTGTTTTGTTTATTTAGTTTTTTAAAAATTTTTGTAATGCTAGAGAATGAATGCAGGGCTTCAAACATGTTAGGCAAGCCTCTACCACTGAGCTACTTCCCCAAACCCTAAAATATTCTGTTGTTGTTGTTGTTGTTGTACCAGCAACTGAAACCAGGGGCACTTAACCACATCCCTACTCCCTTTTTTTTGGAACCGAGGATTGAACTCAGGGGCACTCGACCACTGAGCCATATCCCAGCCCTATTTTGTGTTTTATGTAGAGACAGGGTCTCACCGAGTTGCTTAGCACCTTGCCATTGCTAAGGCTGGCTTTGAACTCGTGATCCTCCTGCCTCAGCCTCCCAAAGTGCTGGGATTGCAGGTGTGCGCCACCACACCCAGCTTTATTTTTTATTTTGAGACAGGGTCTTGCTAAGCTGTGTAGGGCCTTGCTAAACTGCTGAGGTTGATCTCAAACTTGCAATTCTCCCACCTCAGCCACCTGAGTAGCTGAGATTACAGGCGTGTCAACACATCCAGATAAAATATTTTTGATTAAAGAGTTTTGTTTGTAAATTACCCATTTTTGTTTATAGTATACCTGACTGATATGATAAAATTTCATTGTCTTACCATAAAGTCTTGATGTTTGACACAAGAAAAGCAGATACTGTAAAACGTTTTCTGAATTTTAAAAGTGCAAAACAAAGCAACCAAGTTTAAATTAAAAAAAAAAAAGTTAGGAAGTATACACAATAATAAAGACCAAGTGATAATAACTGATCAATTTCACAAATATACCTCACACATGTTTACACAGAAATCTACATTTAAATAATTCTGTTTTTGTTTTGGTTTTTGGTTTTTGGGTCTTTTTGAGGTACAGAGGTTTGAGCCCACGGGTGCTCTACCACTGAGCTACATATCTGGCACTTTTTCTTTTTAATTTTTTTTTAATAGTTTTTTAGTTGTAGATGGACACAATGTCTTTATTTTATTGCTTTGTATGTGGTGCTGAGGATCGAACCCAGGGCCTCACGCATGCAAGGCAAGCGCTCTACCGCTGAGCTACATCCCAGCCCCTTCTTTTTAATTTTGAGACAGGCTCCAGCTAAGTTATCCAGGCTGACAATGAACCTGGGATGCTGCTGCCTCGGCCTCTCAAATTACTGAGATTAAGATTACAGCTGGGCGCAGTGGCGCACACCTGTAATCTCAGCACTTCGGGAGGCTGAGACGGGAGAATTGCGAGTTCAAAGCCAGCCTCAGCAACGGCGAGGCACTAACCAACTCGGTGAGACCCTGTCTCTAATTCAAAATAGGGCTGGGGATATGGCTCAGTGGTCAAGTACCCCTGAGTTCAATCCCCAGTATAAAAACAAAAAAGATCACTGGCACGCGCGGCACCCAGCTATATATCCATTTAAATATAATACAGCTACCACACCCCGTGCCACATGCCTGTAATCCCAAGTACTCAGGGCGCTGAGGTAGGAAAATCTCAAGGCCAACCTCAACAACTTAGCCAGATCCCTTTCTCAAAATAAAAATAAAACGAGCTGGAGATGTAGCTCAATGGTACAGCACCCCTGGGTTCAATCCCTAGCACCATAAATTAATTAATTAAATACAGCACAGTTTGTTGCTCTCCTTCCCCTCTTTCTTTTCAATAGTTCTGGGTATTGAACCTAGTGCCTCAAGCATGCTAGACAACTCTCTTTATGACTAAGCTACACCCCAGCCCTATTTCTTACTTTATCTCTCATTTTAGGAAATGGAAACTTCCTTCACTAAATAAAAATATAAGCAAAGACTTTTCTTCCCAAAAATACACAGTGCATGGAAATTCCACTTGTACTTGTCATTTCATAATATACAAAAACCCCACAAGGATAGTGTTCAGTACCCAGTCACAATTTTGATGAACAGATCCTTTTTTTTTTTTTTGGTACCAGGGATTGAACTCAGGAGCACTCGACCACTGAGCCATATCCCCAACACTATTTTGTATTTTATTTAGAGACAGGGTCTCACTGAACTGCTTAGCGCCTCACTGTTGCTGAGGCTTGCTATGAACTCGCCATTCTCCTGTCTCAACCTGCCAAAGTGCTGGGATTACAGGCGTGTGTCATTGCACCCGGCTAGGCTCTGAACTCTTGATCCTCCTGCCTCAGCCTCTCAAGCCATTGAGATTATAGGAGTGTGCCACCACACCCAGCTAAACAGATCATTTTAAGCAGAAAAAGTTAACTAAAAATTAGCCGGGTGTGGTGGTGCACACCTATAATCCCAGTGGCTCAGGAGTCTGAGGCAGGAGGATCATGAGTTAAAAGCCAGCCTCAGCAACTTAATAAGGCTCTAAGTAACTCAAGGAGACCCTATCTTTAAATAAAATATAAAGAGGGCCAGGGATATGTCTCACTGGTTAAGCGCCCATGGGTTCAATTCCCAGTGACAAATAAATAGATAGATAGATAGGTAAGTAGGGGTGGGGGATGTAGCTCAGTGGTACAGTGCTTGCCTAGCCTGTATAAAGCGTTTGTTTCAATACCCAGCACCACAAAAATAAATAAATAGGAGCCAAGCACAGTGGCACATGCCTGTAATCCAGCATCTTGGCAGGGAGGGTACCAAGGCAAGAGGATCGCAAGTTCCAGGCTGGCCTTAACCAACTTAGTGAGACCCTGTCTCATAATAAAAAGGGCTGAAGGTGGAGGCAGGAGGATCAAGTTCAAGGCCAGCCTTGGCAATGTATTGACATACTATCTCAAAATGAAAAGAAAAAAGGGGTATAGGTGTGGCTGGGTGGTAAAGTGCCCCTGGATTCAATTAAAAAAAAGAAGTAGGTCTAGGGGGTGTAGCTTAGTGGTAAAGAACTTGCCTACCATGCACAAGTGGTAAAGAACTTGCCTACCATGAACTTCTGGGTTCAATCCCCAGCACCACAAAAATAAATAAGGAAAATGGGAGGACAGTACAGCAAAAAGCAGTACAACCTGGAAGCCATAAGACCTAGTTCTATAATTTCCATTCAAGCCTAAAATGTAAAGTAAACATCTACAACAATAAATAAAAACACAGCTCAAAAACAACTACAAAAAGAATTGAAGAGATATGACAAGATGTTTACGGTAATCATCTGCAGATGCTAGAAGCAGAAAAGATTTTATACTCTTCTCCCTAATAGATCTTATAAATCTCTATGATGAAGAATTATTTATATAATGGAAAAAGTAAGAGTTTTTTTTTTTAAATCACATCTTACCAAACTTTTCTTTAGTCGCCACATATCCCCTCGGCCAATGTACTGATCCTTAAAAGTTAATTCCACTAGGTCAAGGGTCACATCCTAAAAGGAATAATCAAACATACCTCTCTGCATTACTTTGCCACACTTTATAATCGTAAGATAATGCCCACTCACCATGGCAACAAACTTTTGCAAGAAAAAAAACTATTTTGGGGGGGAGGTACCAGGGATTGAACTCAGGAGTACTCGACCACTGAGCCACATCCCCAGCCCTATTTTGTGTTTTATTTAGAGACAAGGTCTCACTGAGTTGCTCAGCACCTCAGTATTGCTGAGGCTGGCTTTGAACTTGCGATTCTTCGGTCTCTGCCTCCCAAAATGCTTAGATTACAGGTGTGCGCCACCGCCCCCCACTAGAAAGATAACTATTGAAAGATCATTTTAAATAGCAGAATCCTGACTAATAGAATTTCATACACCAAAGGCAGTTAAATAGCAGAATCTTGACAAATAGAATTTTATACACCAAAGACAGAGAAGTCTCCAACAGATCCTATAGCACTTATCACATTTAGTGAAAAGTACTGAAATACTAATTTTGTGTTTTAGTCTTTCTGCTGTTGTTTGTTTATTGTTTGTTTTTTTGAGACAGGGTCTCACTATGTTGCCAGACTGGTCTTAAACTCACAGGCTCAAGTGATGGTCCCACCTTAGCCACCTGAGTAACTGGAACTATAGGTGCACACCATCATGCCCTGTATTTTAGTCTTGAATTCTACCATACAAATATAACATTGAACTATGAACTTTATTTCCCTATATAATGTCAATAATACATTTGGACAACGATTTTTACCTATTATAGCATCATTTCAAGAAGAAAACTTAGAAAGAAATTTTAGTAATTTAACAGAGAATCATACATACAGCTTCACACACAGAATCTTACTAGAACAAACTTTAAAAAGTGGCAGGGGGAATTTAAATGAAACCTAGATACCACCTACAATCTTTTTTTCTTTTTTTTGGAGGAGAGGTGGTGGTGGGGATGCTGGAGATCAAACCCAGGACCCCATGCATGCCAGGCAAGCACTCTATCATTGAGCCACATCCCCAGCCCATCACCTATAATCTAAATGACCTATATATAATTATATATTTAATTAGCTAACACTATACTTAAATAACTCATTATTTCCTTAATGACTTAGACTTCGAGGAAGAGTGCTAATCATTCTGAAAAGATATTCAAGTCCAGAACACAGACATACTTTAGGGTCTACAACATTCACATATACATCTTGATAAGGTCTTAGCCGGAACACTTGAGTCACAGTCTGGTCCACACTGATAGTTTCTGAAACAGAAAAAAAATCTGGATCAGAGAACACATTTTGAAAAAACAAGTAAACATATGCTAACCTATAAATATAGAGATATGCAAAAAGCAAGTTGGACACAGTGGTGCACGCCTGTAATCCCAGCATTCTGGGAGACTGAGACAGGAGAATTGTGAGTTCAAAGCCAGCCTCAGCAATGGCGAGGCGCTAAGCAACTCAATGAGACCCTGTCTTTAAATAAAACACAAAATAGGGCTGGGGATGTGGCTCAGTGGTCGAGCACCTCTGAGTTCAATCCCTGGTACCAAAAAACAAAAAGCAACACAACTGATAACCTGCCTTGGCAAGAAATGTTCTCTGCCTTTGAGAAACTTAAAAAGGAACAACATCGGGCTGGAGGTGTAACTCAGTGGTAGAACATGTACTTAGCATACAGAACCCCTGAGTTTAATCCCCAGCACACAGAAAAAGAAACGCATCAAAATAAGCAAGTTCAAGACCTATAAAAATTCATAAGAAAGAGATTTTTTTCTTATTCAGAATGAAGATAATAATGTAGTTTAGGAGGAAACAAACTTTTCAATAAGCCCTAAAGCTTGATAAATAAGAAATAAAACAGGTGGCACTAGATAGGGTAAGGGTATGAAGAACAGTCTGAAGACATACTAGGATTTTTTTTTTTTTTCAGTGCTAGGAATCAAACACAGGGCCTTGCTTATAGTAGAGAAATATTCTACCACTAACTCACATCCCTAGCCCAGAATTTTTTCCCTATGGAATTGAAATATCAAATGATTGAATATGAACAGCTGACATCAAAGCCCTTTAGGAGAATACAGAAGGGTTTTTTTGTTTGTTTCTTTGAAGTACTATTTAAGGAATTATTTCCTATCAAGTAGCATACTGGTTCCATTAGAGGAAAAGGGAACGGATTTGGCCCCAAAGTGAGTAAGTAGTTGGGCATGGTGGTGCACACCTATAATCCCCACTATCTGGGAGGCGGAAGCAGGAGAATCACAAGTTCAAGGCCAGTCTGGGCAACTTAGGAAGACCCTGGATCAAAATAAAATTTTTAAGAAGGGCTGAGGATCTAGCTCAGAGGTGGAATCCTCCAATTCAAGTCCCCGTATCACACACACACACACACACACACACACATATTCCCTGTACAGAGTTGAGGCAAGTGCTAGAACCATCATCAATCTGTTTCTTCCACACCTCTACCTCAGCCAGAGTTGCACTCAAATATTATGTGAAAAATAAATATATATATGATATTTAGGAAACTATGCTTTGCCAACATCTTTTTTTTTTTGCAGGGGGGGATTAAATATAAAACTTCTATTTAGTTTAGTTAGTCAGATTAACTTTTATCCTGACACTAAATATAGTTTCTTCAGTGCCCTCAAGTTGAGATGAGATTCACTGGCAATTTTGATAGGTGACAATTATTTAAAGAAGGAATACAAGCCGGGTGCAGTGGTACACACCTGTAATGCCAGCACTTGGGAGGCTGAGACAGGAGAATCGCAAGTTCAAAGCCAGCCTCAACAACAGCAAGGGGCTAAGCAACTCAGTGAGACCCTGTCTCTAAATAAAATACAAAATAGGGCTGGGGATGTGGCTCAGTGGTCAAGAATCCCTAAGTTCAGTCCCCGGTACCCAAAAAAAAAAAGGGAATACATAAGAAAAGTACTTGCCCTCATACCCTGAGATTAAGAAGTCTGTCAGTTTCTGAGATGGTAAACATAAAAATCTCAAAGAGAGCTGTAGGGTCTGGGGTTGTGGCTCAGTGATACAGCACTTACCTAGCATGTGTGAGGCACTGGGTTCAATCCTTAGCACCACATAAAAATAAATAAAATAAAATAAAAGTCCACTGACAACTAAATTAATAAAAAAGAAGGAGGAGGAGGAAAAGAGGAGGAGGCGAAGGAGGAGAAAGAGGAGAGGAAGAAGAAGGAGGAGGAGGAGAGGAAGAAGAAGAAGAAGGAGGAGGAGGAGGAGAGGAGGAGGAGGAAAGAAGGGGGGGGAAGGAGCTGTAATGTTTACCTTTTTGTAAATCCTCCTTAAGTGACTTGACTTGTAAAAGCAGAGGGCTAATAAAGAAAACAACAAAGACGAGAGGGACATTAAGCAGTAATTCCCCAGCTTTTTTAACACCCACTAAAGGCAAACAAATCACTCTTGGACATACTGTAACATATAGCACAATGAGAAGTCCGTTAGAAACAAAGAAACTACACTTGTAGGAAAAGAAATGGATAAGTGCAACATAATTTTTCAGAGATGTCATCTCAGCTTTAAAAACAGAAAGAATGGACCACTTTAAAAAAACAAGATGAAAACTAATGGTTGACTCAATCTCAAAGGACATTAGCATTTTTAAAGTCCAAAGAGTTGTCCTGCCTTTCAAGCCTCTTAAGCAAAATATCAACTGGAAGCAGCAGGCTGCCTGGTTCACTTAATCCTAGCAAGATGCTCACCTGTATTCATCATTGGGGTGAGCAATCTCCACAATGTCTCCAAGCTTGATGTGAGGAAACACTTTGGGGTTCACAACTAGCTCATCATCTGAAAGACAATTCAATCTCAAATAGAAAACAGTGGCGGGGTCTGTGGCTCTAAGGCAAAGCACATGCTTAGCAAGCATGAAGCCCTGAATTAAATCCCAGCACCCCACTCAAAAAGTAAAAATATTAAGTAGAAAACGCATTCATAAGGTTCTTTTTTTTTCTTCCATATTACAGGGTTATTTTATTTTTTGCACTACTGAGTATTGAACCCAGAACCCTGCAAGACAAGTGCTCTACCACTGAGCTACATCTCTAGCCCTTCTTTATTATGAGACAAGGTCTCACTAAGTTGCCAGGCTAGCCTTGAACTCATAATCCTTCTGCCTCAGCTTCATGAGTAGCTGCAATTACAGGAGTCTGACACCATACCTGTGGGTTTTTTTGTTTTTGTGGGACTGGGTATTAAACTCAGGGCCTCATTCATACTAGGCAAGTGCTCTAACACTGAGCTATACCTTCAGACTCTAAAATTATCTTTTTTGTTTGGTTGGTTTTTTCTACCAGGAATCAAACCACTTAATCACTGAGCCACACCCCCAGTCCTTTTTATTTTCTATTTTGAGACAGGGTCTCATTAAGTTGCTTAGGGCCTAAGTTGCTGAGACTGGCTTTGAACTTATCATCCTCCTTCCTCAGTCTCCTGAGCCACTGGGATTACAGTCATACATCACCATGCCCAGCTATTTAGGATAATTGTTTTATTAGTTCATTTTAGGTAAACATAATGTTAGGATTTGTTTTGACACAATTATACAAGCACAGAATATAATTTGCTCCAATTTATCCCCCATACTCCTCTTTCCCTCCCCTCCTCCTTCCCCATTTCCTTTCCTCTACTCTATTGATGTTTCTTCTATTTATTTATACTTTTTTAAAATTATTGCCTTATGGATATACATAAAGGTGAATTCACAAGCCATGCCCGGTGGCGCAAGCCTATAATCCCAGCACTCAGGGAGGCTGAGACAGGAGAATCGCAAGTTCAAAGCCAGCCTCAGCAACGGTAAGGCACTAAGCAACTCAGTGAGATCCTTTCTCTACATAAAACACAAAATAGGGCTAGGGATGTGGCTCAGTGGTCGAGTGCCCCTGAGTTCAATCTCCAGTACCAAAAAAAGGTGAACTCACTGTAGTATATTCATATATTTACATGGGAAAGTTTGATCAGATTATCCCTTTGCTGTTCCCTCCTCCCTCCCCATCACTCCCCTTCCTCTCCTCCACTGATCTATTTTCATGGAATCACACCCCCACCTTTTTTGTCCTTATTTTGATCTAGCTTCCAATCAGAGAAAACATTGACCCCTGATTTTGAGTCTGGCTTATTTCACTTAACACAATATTCTCCAGTTCCATCCAATTACCAGCAAATACCATAATTTCACTATGCTTTATGGCTGACTAAAACTCCACTGTGTATATATACCACATTTTCTTTATCCATTCGTCTGTTGATGGGCACATAGGTTGGTTACATAGCTTGGCTATTGTAAATTGTGCTGCTTACAATCACTGATGTAGCTGCACACCTATAGTACACTGATTTTTAGATATTTTAGATATATACCAGGGAGTGGGATACCTGGGTTATATTGTGGTTCCATTCCTAGTTTTTTGAGGAACCTTCATATTGCTTTCCAGGTGGTTGTACTAATTTGCAGTCCCACCAATGACTTTAATTTGGGAAGAAGATATTACCTTTATTTATGCTAATATTAAAAAAAAATTACATTCAGCTGGGCACAGTGGTGCACGCCTGTAATCCCAGCAGTTTGGGAGGCTGAGACAGGAAAATCGCAAGTTCAAAGCCAGCCTCAGCAACAGCGAGGTGCTAACCAACTCAGTGAGACACTGCCTCTAAACAAAACACAAAAAAAATAGGGCTGGGGATGTGGCTCAGTGGTCGAGTACCCCTGATTTCAATCCCCATTACCAAAAAAAAAGAAAAAATTAC
Source organism: Geosciurus inauris (assembly GCA_004024805.1). NCBI lineage: Eukaryota > Metazoa > Chordata > Mammalia > Rodentia > Sciuridae > Geosciurus > Geosciurus inauris. Next base: position 43,312 of record PVHX01009581.1, read on the forward strand.
ATTCACATTTCAAATATAACCATACTCAATAAAATTCAGCCTAGCTGGGGATGTAGCTGTGTTAGAGCAACACTTGCCCAGCACACACAAGCCCTGAGTTCCAATCCCAGTAAGATGGCAGGTGGAGGAGATTCAGTCTAATAAAGTGAAGCATTGGGTTAATCCGAAATTTTATTTGCTAAAACGTTTCCATTGAGTTTTGTACCAAATTTCTGTGAAGCCTCCTCCTAACTTCTGTAGTCTAAAGTTCCATGAGCACATATTTTATTTTGTTTTGTTTCTTTTTTGTATGTTTCTCATTAAACTAAAAGCTTCTTAGGGACAAGGGACCTTGTCATACTCATAATAATTATGTTTGACATAAGCATATGCCTAATAAATATTTATTGGTTGTATATTTATAATCCGGGGTACATTATCTAGCTATATGTCCTGTGTATATGAAAAGGTAGACTTATATACATTGTATATGTTATATACACTGTATCCTTATTTCTGTTGTCTATTTAGTATCTATCCCACAAATTTTAGGAAACATCAACAGCATACAAAGTATAGTATTAACAGTAGCCCATGCATTTTACCAGAAATTGTGTTTTGAATATAGCCACGCCTGTGTCTGGTCCATTTAACTGAAGCCTCAAAACATCCCATTATGGGGCTGGGAATATAGCTCGGTTGGTAGTGCTTGCCTTGCATGTACAGGGTCCTGAGTTCAATCCCCAGCACCACACACAAAAAAAAAATTACATGAGATAAAAACTACTATCTTGGAGCTGGGGTTGTAGCTCAGTGATAAAGCACTTGCCTAACATGTGTGAGGTACTGGGTTCAATCCTCAGCACCACATAAAACCAAATAAATAAGCTGGGAGCAGTGGCGCAAGCCTGTAATCCCAACACGTAGGGAGGCTGAGACAGGAGAATCGCAAGTTCAAAGCCAGCGTCAGCAACGGCAAGGCACTAAGCGACTCAGTGAGACCCTGTCTCTACACAAAACACAAAATAGGGCTGGGGATGTGGCTCAGTGGTCGAGTGCCCCCTGAGTTAAATCCCTGGTACCAATAAATAAATAAATAAATAAATAAATAAATAAATAAATAAATAAAAATAAAGGTTACTTCTTTAAAAAAAAGAAAGAAAGAAAAACCTACTATCTTCCCTTTTTGGCAGTCCCTGCTCTCAAACAGCTTATACATATTTAACATAAGTATAAATGTCTATTTAGTATCTATCCCACAAATTTTAGAAAACATCAACAGCATACTAAAATATAGATTAAGGGCTTGGAGGTATAGCTCAGTGGTAGAGAACTTGCTAGCATGTGTGAGGCCCTGGTTTTGATCCCCACCACTACCAAAAACAAATATATATATATATAAATATATATATAAAACTTAAAATACATCCAAATGCTGTGGCTCATTTGTATACTCAGCTACTCAGAAAGGCTGAGGCAGGAGGATTGCAAATTCAAGGCTAGTCTCAGCAACTTAGAGAGACCATGCTCAAAATAAAAAATAAAAAAGAGCTGGGGATATAGTTCAGTGGTAGAGCACTTGCCTAGCATGTGGAAGCACTTGGATTCAATCTTTAGTACAGAAAAGAAGGAAGGAAAAAAAACTAAAAAAGACTTAATATGTCATTAATTCCAAATTCTGAAGTAAATAAGGTTAAGATGGAAGGAAAAATAATTCCTTTGCAAAAAAAAAAGAAAATCATACTTCCAAGTGCCCTACTTTTCTACAGATTTATGAAGTCAAGGTGCTAAGAGAAACTATTGTAAAGAAAGCCCTTGAGGGCTGGGGCTATAGCTCGGTGGCAGAGCACTTGCCTAGCATGTGTGAGGCACTGGGTGCAGCCTCAGTACCACATAAAAATAAAATAAAGGTATTGTGTCCACCTACAACTAAAAAATAAATAATGAAAAATAAATAAGTAAAATAAAGGCATTGTATTCATCTACAACTAAAGAAAAGAAAGCCCTTGAACTTTAAGTTAAGGTAAACTAGAGGCTTACCTGAGATGGTCATGGAAAGTCAGAGGCAGAGCTATTATGCAAATTATACTTTAGTACAAGGTAACATGCTGCATCTTGTCCCTTCTTATGCCTAGGAGCCAGGCAAACTTTCATGCTTTGATCATACCTGTTCTGTACACATCTATGCAAGGTCTCACTGACTCTAAACACTTCAGTTTCTCTTTTCTACCAAACAAGTGTAGGCTGGAATTTTAAATATACAGTAAATTTGTAATAAGTCACATAACTAAACAAATGAATAGTAATAAACTTGCAAGATCCACGATGTTCGTTAGAAGTCTGAATGCAAATACTTTTAGAAAGGGCTTGTGGTTTATAAAGTCCTATCATCCTTCTTGTTGCTGTACCACAATTGCTGCTTGACTCAGTTAAGTTGCCTGTCTAGCCTCAACTGTCACATGAGTTGTGTAATTTTCCAGTCACTGGACATATCAGAACTTCAGCCAATTTGCACAACCCCCAAAGACCAATAAATACTGACCACTGCCCCCAAAGCCCTTCTTGTGGATAACCAATTTGTAGACCTTTGCTGTTCTCATCTTGTCCTTTGGTATCCTTCAGCTGTTCCAATCTTGGGGCAGAGAAGTCATCTTGCCTCCCTGCCATTGAAACACAAACAATAAGGCTGGAATGTTAGACTTTTCCTTGCAAATTCTCCTTGATTTTGGTGTTACTCAGTTGAGAGGAAGCGCCAAACACTGGATGAAATCGTTCCGCCAATCACAAGGAGAGAAGAGGAAAAATCACTGAATGTAGGAACTAAGGGGAATTTGGGCCAGGGTCTGGTCAAGCCTCCAAAAAGATATTCTGTCACATCCCTAAAGGGGAGACTTGCAGTGAATGGGACATTCATTACCTTGTCTTCATCTATACCAATAATACCCGAATAATACAGAGATCTTGAAAGAGGTTAACCTATTCCATTTGTAGACGAGAAAAGTGAGAGCGAACACAAGGGACTTGCCCAAGGTCACTCAGGCTCTTATGAGCACTCCCACAATTCCCGTTTCTCCGACAACGTCCTGGGCAATTGGAGTATGAATAAGAGCAAGGCAGGGGGGTTCTTCCATCAGTACGAACTCTCAGCGGACCCTTCCGCTGAGGCCGCTGTGGCTCAGAGAGACAGACAGACTTGTCCAAGGTGACAAAGCAGGTTGGGGACCGAGTCGGGTCTCGAACCGGGGCCACGGCCCCCTCCCTTGGAGGCCCCCCACGCCCCAGCTCAGAGCGGGCAGCTCCACTTACCTGCAACTCCGTAGCCCCTTCCCACTTCGGGCCGGATGATCGACAAGCACCCGCGCCGCCTCTGAACACTCCACGTAAGCACCCACACCCGCACGGTTTCCACCCCTGAGTTCTAGGCACCAGCAGGCCCTCCCCAGTCACCAAGAGCCCACCTGAGAACCCGCGCCGCTGCAGTGGCTCCGCCCAGGGGCACCGCCCCCTTCCCGCCCCCGCGTCCCGGGCCGCTCTCCCCGGGCCTCCGCCTCGTCTCGGTGACCGCGCCACTTCCTTATCCGGGGCTCCGCCGGGGGGTGGGGCGTCGCCTATAACCTCTCCGTCTGACCAACTCCAGGCGTTGTTACCCAGGAGCCAAACTCTTGGCTTGCCTTGAGAAGGAAATGCGGAAATAGATTGGTACCCGAGCATCGTTTTAGATTTAGTAGTCCTGCAGCAGGGGAAACAGGGTGACTGTCTCCGGAGCGCCTCTTCCTTGTGTATAAACAAGGCCAGTTACTCTCCTGGCCCGCAGCGTTTCTGAGAGGTGCAAAAAGAAATTTCTGGGAGAAATTTTGGAAAATATAAAGGGCCAAGTGTATGAAACTTAAGTGTAATGGCTCCTGCTAGCAAGTGTCCCTTTTGGGGTGTTTGCAAACACCCCCAGACTTTCTGTGGTCCTCTATTAACACTAAAAATAGTGGCTACCCATAACTTAACAAATATCCTCATGTAGTTGTATGCCTCTTAGGTGGTAGATACTGTTGTATTTCATAGACTGGGAGACTGAGCCTAAAAGACAAACTCCTCAGAAGGAAGTAAGGATGGATCCAGAGAATCCGATTTTGGATCCACAGAGTCCGATTTTGTTGTAGGGAGAGACAAGAGGAGGCACCCAAGATAGCAGGAAACAGTTTTATTTGACTGCAGTGGGTTCAGAGGGTGAAGCTTTTGCTGTAATGAATTAATCCCCCTGAACCTCGAGTTCAGGCAGTTTCAGAACTTTATACCCAGAGTCGGGCGCAGTTGCGCACGCCTGTAATCCCAGTACTTTGAGAGGCTGAGGCAGGAGAATCGTGAGTTCAAAGCCAGCCTCAGCAAGGGCGAGGCGCTAAGCAACTCATTGAGACCCTGTCTCTACATAAAACACAAAATAGGACTGGTGTGGCTCAGTGGTCGAGTACTACTGAGATCAATCCTCAGTACCAAAAAAAAAAAAAAGAAACAACTTTATACGCAGCCTATAAGGGGGGGTGGCTCAATTGTTCACAGTCTGCAGAAGTTCAAACAAAAGCAGCTTTTTCATTCACTGTTCTGGACAAGTTAACACTTTAAGGACAGCACCTGAGAAGGGGAGAGGAGCTTTTCCCCTTTTTTTCCTCCGGCTGCCAGCTGTTACCATGGAACCCAAGTAGTAACATCTTCTCTTATCTTGGAAATAAACATTTCTGTGAAGCTCAGGCCCAAGGCCTCAGGCCTTCTTAAAGAATCTGTCTTTTCTACCACACTTTGCATTTGCAAACACACTTCTATAAAATATTATATTGTTACTATACTAGATAATCCATAAATGTATGTAAAAAACTAGTAAAGAAGCATTCAGCATCTGGAGTGTTGATTTCTTTCAGGCTGGTGGCCAAGTAAGATAAAGCAACAGGAAATAGGAAGTTTAACTACATTAAACTCTTTTGTAGAGACTCTTTTGCTGATAGTCCTAAGATTAGTTATGGTGAAGATTTCTGGAGAAGCTTAATTAAGACTTTCTTAATTAAGGTTTTCTTAATTAAGGAAGGGAGGCCACTACAATTTGACACATCAACATTCATAGCTCTGTCCAAATTCCCATCTGATCTGGACATTAGTTTTCCCTCAAGATGACAGAGGACATATAGAAGTCAAAGGTGGGAACAAGAGGTTAAGGGGACAATTCTATAAAATGGGCCCACTGTGCTGACCCCCACATGCTTTCTTTTCCAAGAAGCAATTTATGTGCAGCCCTGCCTGGATTAAAGGGATAGGATATGTCACATTCCTCAGCAAACTACTCCTTATCTGCAGGAGAAAGGCAGCCCCAAAATAATGTTGATAAGAACCCAAGTGACTCTGAAGGGGGAAACTTTTGTGACCCTTTACACAGGCCAGATCCCGAAACTCAGGGAAATAAGAAATATTCCTCCTGATCATAAAATCTGTAAGAATTTATGGTTAAGAATCCAATTAGAGGGCTGAGATTGTAGCTCAATGGTAGTGCTTGCCTTGCATGTGTGAAGCACTGGATTCGATCCTCAGCACCACATTAAAAATTAATAAATAAATAAAGATATTATATCCATCTACAACTAAAAAAAAAAAATCCAATTAGAGGGGCTAGGGTTGTGGCTCAGTGGTAGAGCACTTGCCTAGCATGTGTGAGGCACTGGGTTCAATTCTAAGCACCACATATAAATAAAGTCCATTGACAACAAATATATATATATATATATATATATATATATATATATATATATATATATTTTTTTTTTTTTTTAAGACTCCAATTAGAGCTGGTTAGCATGGGCCCAAGTAACCTAAATTGCCATGACAGTGGGGATGTGAAAGTCTGATGTCATCTGCTGTCAGTCAAAACCCAAAAAGTGGACTTGGGAAGGACCCTCTGGAAACTTTTCTTGGATCCCCAATAAAGCTGGAATGCAGGAGATAAACAACTGTCCCTTTCCCCTCTAAGAGGACCCACTCTCTTCCTTGGGAGTGTCCCCTTTCTCTTTTCCTATCCCTTCAATAAACTTATGCCTGTTACTCTGAGCAATATATCTAAAATCTTTTTGACTTCATCTCAAGAATGGGTGTTTGAAGCCAGCATCTTGGTGCAGCTCGGGAGGCTGACATAGGAGAGTTTCAAGTTCAAAGCCAGTCTCAGCAACTTAGCAAGGCCCTAAGCAACTCAGTGAGACCCTGTCTCTAAATAAAATACAAAAAAGGGCTGAGTGTGGTGGCAAAGCTGAATGGGGAGGATTGGGAGTTCAAAGCCAGCCTCAGCAATTTAGCAAGGCTCTAAGCAACTTAGCGAGGTTCTAAGCAATTTAGCAAAACCTTGTCTCTAAATAAAATACAAAATAGGGCTGGGGATGTGGCTCAGTGATTGAAGGTGGCCTTTGCACTGTCTCAGTTTCCCAAAACACCCCAGCCCTGTAACAAAGAACACACCAGAAACCAGGTGCAATGACTCACACCTGTAATCCTAGCAGCTCGGGAGGACCACAATTTCGAGATCAGCCTCAGCAACTTAGTGAGGCCCTATGTGACTTAGTGAGACCTGTCTCAAAATAAAAAATACAAAGGGCTGAGGATGTGGCTCAGTGGTTAAGTGACTCTAGGTTCAATTACCAGTACAAAAAAGGAGGAGGAGGAGGAAAAAGGGGGGGGGGTACTGGGTCAGCTGGGTCCTCAGGGCTCCTGACAAGTTGCAAACACTGCCTGCTCCCAGTCTACCACTGTGATCTACTGATCTACTCCTTTTTTTTCCTTTATAGTGCTGGGGATTAAACTCAGAGCTTATAGCTAGGCAAGCACTCTACCACTGAGCTAAACCGCAGCCTTTGGTACACTATTTCTCTAAACTGGACATCTGCAACTATAGTGGCCTGCCTGCTTCTGTTTTGGTAGCTAGAGAGATCTCTTAATAACTGGAATGCAGTATTAGGTCACATCATCCCTTGTTTCCAATCACACTAACCACTAAATCTAAATGGCATTCCTGCCTCCAATTACAGCACTACAATTTTATTTCCTCACAGCTTTAAAACAAGCTGTACCAGTTTCCTATAATTTCCAGAAAATGTATAAATGTTGAAGAAAAAGAAAGTATGGGATACCAGTCAGGGCTTAGGAGTATGCCAAG
>PVHX01009581.1:50567-75684 GCA_004024805.1 Geosciurus inauris
TTTGGTGCTGGGGATTGAACTCAGGGGCACTCAACCACTAAGCCACATCCCCAGCCTTATTTTGTGTTTTATGTACAGACAGGGTCTCATGGAGTTGCTTAGCGCCTCGCCATTGCTGAGGCTGGCTTTGAACTCGCAATTCTCCTGTCTCAGCTTCCCTAAGTGCTAGGATTACAGGCTTGCACCACCGCACCCAGCTAGTTGAGTAATTCAACTATGAAGAAATCACAAAAATTTTTCTCCTCCTCCTCCTCCTTTACTCTGAGACAAAATCTCACTATGTTGATGCAGCTAGGCTCTAACTCCCAGGCTTAAGTAATCCTTCTGCCTCAGCCTCATAGGTGCAAGCCACCATGCCAGGCTTGTGAAAACTTTATAGTAAAAAAAAACAGGGGGGCTGGGGCGGTAGCTCAGTGGTAGAGCGCTGGACTAGCATCCGTGAGGCACTGGGTTCGATCCTCAGCACCACATATAAAAAAAAAATAATAAATGAATAAAATAAAGATCCATCAACAACTAAAAAAAAATTAAAAAAAAAAAAAAAAAAAGAAAGAAAAGAAAAATGGGCTGGGCTGTAGCTTACTGGTAGAGCACTTGCCTAACATGTGTGCTGGGTTTAATCCTCAGCACCACATAGTAAATAAGCCAATAAATAAATAGCATAAAGGTATTGTGAAAAAAAAATTCTTTAAAAAAAAAGAAGAAAGAAGGAGCTGAGCGTATAGCTCAGTAGTAGAGCATTTGCTTAGCATGGTTGAGGCCTTGGGTTACACACCCAGCTACTCAAAGAAAATTAAAAGAAAAACCATACATAATCATGTAGAGGGCAGCAGTTACCCAAATTTTCAAGGATAAATGTCTTGGGTTTTTTTGGTACCATGGATTAGACTCAGGGGTACTTGACCACTGAGCCACATCCCCAGCCCTATTTTGTGTTTTATGTAGAGACAGGGTCTGACTGAGTTGCTTAGGGCCTCACTGTTGCTGAGGCTGGCTTTGAACTAGCGATTCTCCTGTCTCAGCCTCCCAAAGTGCTGGAATTACAGGTGTGCGTCACCATGCCCTGCTAAGGATAAAATGTTATATGTTGCCAGACCTGGGGGCTCATGTCTATAATCCCAGCTACTTGGAAGGCTGAAGCAGGAGGATCTCAAGTTTGAGGTTGGCCTCAGAAGTTTAGCTAAACCCTGTCTCAAAATAAAAAATTAAAAGGGCTGGATAGCCGGGCGCAGTGGCTCAAGCCTGTAATCCCAGCACTTAGGGAGGCTGAGACAGGAGAATTGCGAGTTCAAAGCCAGCCTCAGCAATGGCGAGGCGCTAAGCAACTCAGTGAGACCCTGTCTCTACATAAAACACAAAATAGGGCTGGGGATGTGGCTCAGTGGTCAAGCACCTCTGAGTTCAATCCCCAGTACCACAAAAAAAAAAAAAAAAGGGCTGGAGATACAGTTCAGTGGGAAAGCACCCATGAGTTCAATCCCAATACAAAAAACAAAACAACAACAACAAAAAAAAAACCAGTTATATGTAACAGAAATGTTTGCGTTGCTTCTTCAGGGACCACCCAGAACCATCCCTCACACTGTTTTCTGTCTTAGGAAGTGGTTAATGAAAAGTTCTCCATGTCAGAGGAACCTAACTCAATTCGCTTTTCTTTGCCTTCAGGAGAATGAGATTCCATCTCCTGAGAGATGTCCCTAGTTGGTGTCATATCTTAGAAATGAAAAACATCTCACTTTTGAATTTGGCAATTCTTCTTTAAAAAAAAAAAACTTGAGGGTTGGGATTGTAGCTCAGTGGTAGAGCGCTTGCCTCGCATGTGTGAGGCCCTGGGTTCGATCCTCAGCACCACATACAAAGCAATAAAATAAAGACATTGTGTCCATCTACAACTAAAAAAAATTAAAAAAAAAAAAACCTGAAAGTTTTGAAGTTTGTGTCTCAGTGGTTGAATGTCCCTAGGTTCAATCCTCAGTACCAAAAAAAAAAATAATAATAATAATAATAATAATAGAATGGGTGTTTGAAAGGGGCCTTTGCACTGCCTCAGTTTCAGGCTGGTCAATGTTAGGGAGGGCAGAGCAGATTGCCCCCAGAGGAGAGATCCTTCAGCCTTGATTCTATAATCATTGTACTATAACAATTTAAACATTGCCTGTTTGGTTTTGTTTTATTTTTCTATGTATTCTTGCACAAGATACTTCTTTTTTCACAAATCTCTCCCCCGTCAAATAGGAATAAAAAGTACATATCCTTCCTCCTTCACAAGATGTCTGGGGGCTAAATGAGGTAATGAACATATTACATTAGGTCTTTAAAATTAAATGAATTGTGTTGGGTGTGTAATTCAGTGATAGAGCACTTGTCTAGCATGAACAAGGGTCTGAGTTCAATTCCTACCACTGCAAAACAAAACAAAAACAATAAAAAATTAAAAGTGCCACATAAATGTGGAGAGTAGTATGAACTAACCAAAAGCAAAAAGCATGCAATTCATCAGGAAATGGGCTCTTTTCCAACTTTCAGGAGATTAGACAATATACCTGATGCTTCTTTTGGACCTCAAGTGCACCTGATGCAAAGCTAGAAGCTAGAAGCAGAGCTGGGATTAGGATTAGGTGAGACACTCGTGTCAGAATACAAAAAGTTAAAGGGTAAACCGGGCGCGGTGGCACAAGCCTGTAATCCCAGCACTTTGGGAGGCTGAGACAGGAGAATCATGAGTTCAAAGCTGGCCTCAGCAACGGTGAGGTGCTAAGCAACTCAGTGAGACCCTGTCTCTACATAAAACACAAAATAGGGCTGGGGATGTGGCTCAGTGGTCGAGGGCCCCTGAGTTCAATCCCCAGCACCAAAAAAAAAAAAATTAAAAAAAAAAAAAAAACCAAAAGGTTAAGGGGTGTCAAAAACCTCAGCAACATAAATAATGTGTGTGTGTATTTTTTTTTTTTTTTTGGTACTGGGAACTGAACCCAGGGGCGCTTACTACTGAGCCACATTCCAGCCCTTATTTTTTTAGGTTTTTATAAATATTTTATTCGATTTTTCCTATCATATATTCCTAGTTACTGAATCTTTTTCTTGCATGAACATTGTGTTTCAACAAACTTTTTCTGCATTCATTGAGATGATCATATCATTTTCTTCATTTACTCAATGTGATGAATTACAGTGATTGATATGCTCTTGAGATCAAAACCTGGTCATGATGTGTTATTTTTATACATTGCTAGAGTTTAAATTATCTTATATTTTGTTTAGGATGCTTACAACTTAAGTGCAAGGGTAAAATTATCTTACTATTTTTTTAACTTTATTTTTTTATTTGGTAGCAAAGATTGAACTAAGAGGTATTCGACCACTGAGCCACATCTCCAGCCCTATTTTTGTGGTGTGTGTGTGTGTGTGTGTGTGTTTGTAATATAGAGACAGAATCTCACTGAGTTGCTTAGCGCCTTCCTGTTGCTGAGGCTGGCTTTGAACTCGCAATTCTCCTGTCTTGGTCTCACCAAGCCCAGCCATCCCTATCCCCCCCCTTTTTTTTTTTTTTAAATATTTTTTTAATTGTAGATGGACACAACATCTTTATTTTATTGCCTTGTATGTGGTGCTGAGGATCGAACCCAGGGCCTCACGCATGCGAGGCAAGCTCTCTACCACTGAGCTACAATCCCAGCCCCCATCCCTATCCCTTTTTATACTTTTATTTTTATACAGGACCTTGCTAAGTTGTCAAGGCTGGCTTTGAACACAAGATCTTCCTGTCTCAGCCTCCTGAGCTGCTAAGATCACAGGCTTGCACCACAGCACCCAGATAAGACTATCTTGATTAGAGATGAAACATGTAAATTCTTCCCCAAAGCCGGGCACGGTGGCGCAAGCCTGTAATCCCAGCACTTAGGGAGGCTGAGACAGGAGAATTGCGAGTTCAAAGCCAGCCTCAGCAATGGTGAGGGGCTAAGCAACTCAGTGAGAACCTATCTCTACATAAAACACAAAATAGAGCTGAGGATATGGCTCAGTGGTTGAGTGCCCCTGAGTTCAATCTCCAGTACCAAAAAAAAAAAAAAATAAGTCTTCCCCAAAACTTCCAAACCTCTAGTCCTGGCCAGGCCAATAACTTCTAAGAAGCAACATATTTTATTTTAACACATAGCTGTGTGATTTGGGAGTTAAGTCAAATTATATTTTCTGGACATCCTCAGTTCCCTTCTAGGTTTTCTGTTGGTTTTGTTTTTTGTTTTTGCACTAGGGATTGAACAAGGAGCACTTGACCACTGAAACACATTCCCAGTTCTTTTTATTTTTCATTTTTGAGACAGGGTGTCGCTAAATTGCTGAAGCTGGCCTTGAAATCAATCCTACTGCTTCACCCCCGCAAATGGCTGGGATTACAGGCCTGCACCACTAAATCCAGCTAATGGCTAATCTTTTTCTTCCTTCTAATGTCTGCCAGACACTTCCTTTAGGTGCTGTGAATATAGTGATGAAAAAAGCCAGAGATCGGGAGGGGACAAACAACAACCAAGTTAAGAGGTGAAACAAGATACTTTCAGCTGTAGTTAAAACCATGAAAAAGGCCGAGCACGGTGGCGCACGCCTGTAATCCCTGCACTTTGGGGGGGCGGTGTACCAGGGATTGAACTCAGGGGCGCTCGACCACTGAGCCACATCCCCAGCCCTATTTTGTGTTTCATGTAGAGACAGGGTCTCACCGGGTTGCTTAGCGCCTCGCCCTTGTTGAGGCTGGCTTTGTACTCGCGATTCTCCTGTCTCAGCCTCCCTAAGTGCTGGGATTACAAGCATGAGCCACCGCGCCCAGCATTTAGGGAGGGTGAGGCAGGAGAATCGCGAGTTCAAAGCCAGCCTCAGCAAGAACCAGGTGCTAAGCAACTCGGTGAGACCCTGTCTCTACATAAAACACAAAATAGGGCTAGGGCTGGGGATGTGGCTCGGTGGTCGAGTACCCCTGAGTTCAATCCCAGTACCAAAAGAAAAAGGAAAAAAACCCATGAAGAAATGAAAACAAAATGCTATATTCAATTAGGAGCAGGGTGCCATTTAGATTTATTGGTGTGATTAGAAGCAGGGGAGTGATGTAACCGAAAACACTGATCCAGTATTAAAAGACTTCTCGAACTAACAGAGTAGAAGGAGGCCCCTAGAGCTCTGGATGCCCAGGTCAGACAAATGGTAATCTAGATCTTAGTGGCGGTAGTGGAGAGAAGCACTGGGCCATGGGGCTCCGCAGGAACGGAGCCAAAAGGTGTGTTTCCCTTTAAGAGTCTGCGCCGCAGGGGCGGGGCTCAGGATTGCTGATGGCACGCAGAGGGCGGGAGTTCCGAGGCGGGAAGAGCGCCTTTCGGAGTGCGCGCGCGCCATGCGGGGGTGGGACTTGGGAGAATCCGCATGGCTAGCTCAGGCCCCGGATGAGGAAGTGCGGGGGAGGGGGGGAACCATAGAGACGGAGAGGCGGTAGCGGCCGGAGCGGCTACTGGCACTCCGGTCCGTAGGCTCAGGTAGACTTGGCGGTATCGGGGCAGCGTCTGCAGAGGCCAAGCTGGCGGGGCAAGCACCGGCCGGGAAGCAGGCCTCAGGGTAAGAGGCCCGTGGTTGGAAGGCTTCGGGCATAGCCGCTCCGCCCCACAACGCCCTGCGGGAACCCTCCTTCGGGCAGTGCTGGCAAACGGGGAGCCCGGGCCCCTGCCTTTCGGGGCGCTGAAGCAAGCGGAGGCTACGCTGCGGGCGGCCGAACGACCCAGAAAGAGGGAGGAGACTAGAGGCCGCGTCGCTAGGGGAAAAAGGCTTCTCCTAGTCATGGCTCCGAAGGGGGAGAGAGACTGCTTTGCAACCTAGAACGGCAGGAGACCCCCCCAACTTCTCCTCTTCGGGAGGACGACGCCCCTTATGGGCGTACAGTCTTTCTTGGTTCTGATCCATTTGTCAGCGGTGGGAGACCCACTCCCAGGATGCCAGAGGGAATTAGAACATAAGGAGGGATAGGGGGGCAGCCTCTAAATGAGAACGTTCCCCCACTTTGTCAGTGTTGGTCAGGTGAAGAGGGAAATTTTCAACTTTCCTAAAAGTATTGGAGAAGGTCTACCTTCTCTGTAAGTTTAAAAAGACTTATTTTCCCTTCTCCACTTTTCACCTTTATCCCAAGATAATGGAGAGGAAGACCCCAAATTAACTTCATGGTATCAGAAGTCAGCTTTTTCTCTCCCTCCCCCAATCATGTCCAGAGTGGGAATCTCTTTTCTTCTTCCCCTTCAGTCTTTTGGTGTGCAGTGAGCTCTTTTTCCCTTGCACAGTTAAGATCATGGCTTTTAGATTGTGATAGTTGTGACCTTGATTCATCCCTTAACTTCTTTCAGTCTCAGATTATTTTTAAATTTGGGTTACTCTTTTTTTAATGACATGAGAGCTGAGGGAGAATTTGTGTTAACGCTTAGTACATAGTAAGTTTCGAGCAAATTGTAACTGTTAATTCGTTAAGAAAGAAAACCGGGACTGTGGACGTAGTCCAATGGTAGAATGCTTGACTAGCATGAACAATGCCCTGGATTCAGTCACCAGGAACAAAAAAGAAAAGAAAGAAAATAGATATCTTGCCCAAAGAAGCAAGTGTTTGCATACATCTACCTCACCACCACCCATCACAAATATTCAACCCCTATCCACTGGAGAGGAAGACTTTTCCCCACCCCACGTTGAAAACATACTTCCACTCCCCTCAGATCTTACCATACTGTACTCCCTAAATTAACAAAGAAGGCCTCACTGAAAATAATCTCTAAAAAATACTTAGTTTTTTGAAACAGCTATGTACCCACCGAGGGAGACTGATGCCAGTAGCCACCCTTTCCTTTGTGCACAGAATCTGTCACTTCCTGAGTGATTAGAGATGTCTTTTCCCTCTCCCTTTACTTGCTCTAGTGACAAAAAAAAAAAAAAAAAAAAAGAGCTTCCTCCTAACACAACCACCCCTCCACACATCTGCCAAGAGGATGATTCTAATTTCTTTCTTATTTGTGTTTTTCCAAGAAAAATAAGACTATGCCTTTGAAGAGAATACTCCTATCTATCTAGAGTGGTATAAATGATTTTTTTTCTCCTCTCCCTTTGAAAAATAGATGAAGATCTTATGCAGGAAGTCTTTGTCAGTAAAAATCAGGAGCATTTTCACTGTTTGATTCCCCATGTGGAGACAGAAGGGTCCTTTTTCTGCATGCTAATAAAGGGAGGAAAAGGGAAATACTGGTTGATGCTTTTGAGATTTCCTGCATGTTCCTTGTTGAGCTGGGCCCTATTTAGTTAGTATATGTGTGTCCTTGCCTTGTTTTCAATTTGTCTTGAAATCATGTTAAAAAATCTTCTTTCTCTGTCCCTCAAGAAGAGGCCTGTTCTTGGAATTCCCTCATGGAGGAATTGGCTACAGTGTCTGAATCTTTGGAAAATAAAGCCTCTTTCTGAAGGGAAAGGAGTGTTGTGAACTTGAGGGTCTGATCATTACTGTGAGTGAGTATTGTTCTTTGACACAAGCATGGCAACCCCTGGTGTTAACAGCCCTTTTCATTGGAATTAAAGGGAGAGGAGACCTTCAGCCCTAGGATTGTTGGGGCACATAGTTTTCTGTTCTGCTGGTTTCTTTGTTGTCGTCCTCTACTCCCCCATTTTTTGCTTTATTCCTGTAAATTTTGTGCCTCCAGAACTTTCGTTTTGGGGAGTGTTGAATAACTAGAGTAAAAGATGCCACTTTGTCAAATTTTTAGTATTATGAAATACTCTAATGAGAACTGCAACATTCTTCAATGATATGTTTTCGTATTTAATGTTTCTGTCTTTTGATAGGATAAAAATTAACACTGCTGAATTACCTGAAGGCACACCAAAGAAAAGTTTTCAATCTTTTCTGCCAGTAAAATGTTCTTAAATTACCTCATATGCCCTTGAGTACCTGTGGAGAGGATTAGTCTGAGCTCTGTAGCACCATTGTTGATGTGTGTAGGTGTGTTTTGCTGAAACAAAGAGAAATAGAAAAGTTATCTTTTAAAGTCATGAGGTTTTTATGGGTGCCAGGACCCTTTGTGACTGATTATTTTGTTTAATTTGTTCATTTTACATGGAAAAACAAGCCTGCAAAAGTTCATTTAACTTTGACTTAACATAATCACTGTGTAGCTGACGAATGGAGTCAGAATAGGGACCCTAGCTGCCTGATTTGAGATACCAGCAATTAGACTGCTCAGCACAGTTCTTTTGGATTTGGACAGAAAGACCAGTAGGTAATTGCTCTTAACTCAAAAATTATTTTTCTTTTTTTTTTTTTTAGAAGAATTTTACTGCATGCTTCATGTAAACATTAGTTTATTTTTCCCCTACAAATAAGTTTATTTCCTAATCTAACACTCTTTTTGTGTTGTGGTAAAGATGACAAGCCAGTAGCAGCTGTCAAGTGTCATTGGTAAATGGATAGTTTATTTTCCTTAGACCTCAGACTAGATAATTATCTGGTGTCCTCACCCAATATGTTGATTTTAAGTCATTAGAAAGGATTAGCTGTAAATACATCCCTGCCTACATTTTATATGTTTTTTTGTTTTTTGGCACCAGGGATTGAACTCAGAGGTACTCCACCACTGAGCCACATCCCCAGCCCTATTTTGTGTTTTATGTAGAGATAGGGTCTCACTGAGTTGCTTAGTGCCTTGCTTTTGCTGAGGCTGGCTTTGAACTCGCAATTCTCCTGTCTCAGCCTCCCAAAGTGCTGGGATTACAGGCGTGCACCACCGCACCCTGCTCCTGCCTACAATTTACAAGCATGTGTTATTCTTTTCTTTTACTTCAAATTTATTTAACACTTGAATATAAAACCTTTGATTATTGAGACAGAGAACTGACAATTGGAAAGATACCCAGTAAAATAAAGAGCTGATACACTTACTAGTTTTTTATTGTTATGCATTTGAGTCTTGGGAAATAATAGAAAAAAATTAACAATTCATTCTCAACTGTTTTTTAAAAAAGCACAACATATAGCTAAGTCACTGGTTATCTTCCCCCAAATTAATACTGTTAATTGTTTGTGTTCTATCAAAATATTTTTCTATGTACATATATATTTTACCAAAATGAGAGTCCTGATGTTTATTTAGTTTAATAAAAAAAATATTCCAGGCAGTTTTCTATGTAGAGAGATGTTTCTTCATCATCAGTTTTTTTTGGTACCAGGGACTGAATTCGGGCGCTTGACCACTGAGCCACATCTCCAGCCCTATTTTGTTTTGTTTAAAGACAGGTCTCACTGAGTTGCTTAGCACCTCGCCATTGCTGAGGCTGGCTTTGAACTTGCAATTCTCCTGTCTGAGCCTCCCCAAGTGCTGGGATTACAGGCGTGTGCCACTGCACCCAGCTCATCATCAGTTTTAATTGCTGCATTGGGTTCAGAAATTTTAGTTTTGTGTGTGTGCGCTTATGTGTTATCTGGGTTCTGTGCTCTACTACTGAGCTACTTCCCTAGCCCTTTTTAAATCTTTATTTTGAAAAAGGTCTCAATTGAGTTGCCCAGGCTGGCCTCAAACTTGTGATCTTCCTGCCTCACCTCAGAAATTTTAGTTTTAAAGGATTTGCATCTTTTCTCAAAATAGTGTTTTGTTACTGCAATCTTGTGGTACTGCCAGTATTTTGATAGTGATGTGAGTTAGAGAGCTGACAGTAATTTTAATCTGCTACTTTAGGCTTGCATCTGAATATCACTTTGCCTCTGAGAGATCCAGCTGTTCTGTTCAATGTTTTGGTAACTAAACTGCAAAGTTGGCTTAGAAATTTTTGCAGATGTGGGAATACTGGGCATTTGACCCAGGGACACTTTACCACAGAGTACATACATCTCTAACCCTTTTTAAAATTTTTTATTTTGAGACAGTCACTAAGTTACTTGAATTTACGATCCTGTCTCAGCCTTCATTTTGTTGGTACTGTTTGTTTGTACTAGAGTACTAGGGATTGAACCCAGGCTGCTTCCCCAGCCCTTTTTTGAATTTTTTTTTTTTTTAATTTTGAGACAAGGACTCACTAAATTGTTTAGGGCCTTGCTAAGTGCTGAAGCTAATCTCGAACTTGTGATCCTCCTGCCAAGCCTCCCAAATTGCTGGGACTATAGGCTTTTGCCACCATGCCTGGATTGGCTTAACAATTTGAGAACCCAGAGTTGGACTCCAAGAAAAAGGAGGGAGGGGGTTAGGGTTGTGGCTCGGTGGTAGAGCGCTCGCCACTCACATATGAGGCACTGGGTTCAATCCTCAGAACCATGAAAAATAAAATAAAGGTATTTTGTATACCTACAACCAAAAAATACTCATTAAAAAAAAAAAAAGGAGGGAGTGTCTTTTTGTGCTTCCACAGAAAGCATGCCTTGTTGTTTTACAGGTTTAAAATTCTGCACAAACAAGTATCAACAAACAATATCAAGAGATGACAGTTTTTTGTTTATCTTCAAAGATTTAAAGTTCTGTTTTAGCCAGTGCCCATTTACATTGTAGATGCAGGCATAAGAAAGGTAAAGGCACTGTTTTCCCTGAGGAACATTTTGTACCATTTTACGTGATTATCAGTATTCATTGTTTCTGATAAGGATCTCTTTAGAAAGCTGGGCATGGTAGCATACACCTGTAATGCCAGTGACATGGGAAGCCAAGGTAGGAGGACTGCAAGTTTGAGGCCAGCCTCCGCAATTTAGCAAGGCCCTAAGCAACTTAGTGAGACCCTGTCTCAAAATAAAAAATAAAAAGGACTGGAAATGTTGCTCAGTGGTTAAGCACCCCTGTATTCAAACTTCAGTTCCAAAAAGTGTTTGTGTGTGTGTGTACCTGATCTGTTTAGTACATATGTAATTGAACATGAATTTATGTGGTTTACCTTTGGAAGAAAATATTGAAGTAGGACTTGGGGATTAGAAAGCAGTAGGGTTTAAGCTGGGCCCGGTGGCACATGCCTATAATCCCAGCAGCTCGGGAGGCTGAGGCAGGAGGATTGCAAGTTCAAAGCCAGTCTCAGCAAAAGCAAGTCACTAAGCAACTCAGTGAGACCCTGTCTAAATGATATACAAAATAGAGCTGAGAATGTGGCTCAGTGGTCAGGTGCCCCCAAGTTCAATCCCCGGTACCAAAAAAAAGAAAAAGGAAAAAAAGCAGGGTTTACTAGAGACTCTAGGAGTTGAAGCCATAGGTTGTAAGTGCTATGCAAACAGAGTGTAAGGCTAGTTGTGATTATGTCTGGGGATTTGAGTCTGGGCTCTAGAAAAGTGATACTAATGTTTAGAGGCAATTGTAGGGGCTCATGTGTAGCTCAGTGATGGAGCACCTGCTTAGCATGAACAAAGCCTTTGGTTGAATAGGGTGGGGGAGGAAACAAGAAAAGAGAGACCATGTAATATACTCAGAGCATCTTATTCATCTTTGTTTCTTGCAGCTGTTTGCATGTAGAAAGACTCAATTATTCTTTTGATTAAATGGGCTCTATTTTAGACGTATTATGTTGGGGGAGCTCCCATCCTTGGCAAGTGAAATGTAGGTCAGGAATTGAGAGATGGAGGGAAAGGTTGGGGGTCAGGGCCGGTTTACCTTTTTTTCCCCCTTGCAATTTTAGGGATCCAAGTCAGGGTCTTGCATGCTAAGCATGTGTTCTACTATTGAAATATAATCCCAGTATTTTATCCCCACCCTGTCCTGAGGATGGAACCCAGAGCCACCTCCATGCTAGACAAGCACTCTACCACTACACTATATTCCAAACCCTTTTATTTTATTTTATTTATTTTTTTAAAATAGTTTTTTAGTTATAGATGAACACAATATCTTTATTTTATTATTTTATGTGGTGCTGAGGATTGAACCCAGAGACTCATGCATGCGAGACAAGTGCTGTACCACTGAGCTACAATCCCAGACCTTTTTTTTTTTTTTTTAAATATTTTTTTTATTTGTTGATGGATCTTTATTTTATTCATTTATTGTTTGTATGTGGTGCTGAGGATCGAACCCAGTGCTTCACGCATGCTAGGCAAGCGCTCTACCACTGAGCTACAGCCCCAGCCCCCCAGACCCTTTTATATTATTTTTAAGACAGAGTTGCCAAGGCTGGGCTTGAACTTTGAATCCTCCTGCCCCAGCCTCCTGAGTGACTGGCATTATAAGCGTGTGCCACCATATCCTGTTCCCCATCTATTCTTTTAAAAGTCAGTTTATTAAAATACAATTCACGGGGGGCTGGGGTTATGGCGCAGTGTTAGCGTGCTCGCCTAGCATGCAGGAGGCACTGGGTTCGATCCTCAGCACCACATAAAAATAAAACAAAGATATTCTGTCCACCTACAACTAAAAAATAAATAAATATTAAAAAAAATACAATTCACAGGGCTGGGGCTGGGGCTCAGCAGTAGAGCGCTTGCTTCACATGCATGAGGCCCTGGGTTCGATCCTCAGCACCACATACAAAGCAATAAAATAAAGACATTGTGTCCATCCACAACTAAAAAAATATTTAAAAAAAAAATACAATTCACATGAACTGGGGGTATAGCTTGCATAGGCCTCAGCTTCAATCCCCAGCAGTGCCAAAAAAATAAAAAGTAATTCATATATCATAGAATTTACCAATTTAAATTATATATATATTGGTGGGTTTTAGCATAGTCACCTTTATCAGTTTTAGAACATTTGTTTTTTGTTTTTGGGGTTTTTTTTTATACCAGGGATTGAACCACTGAGCCACATCCTCAGCCCTATTTTCTGTTTTATATAGAGACAGGGTCTCACTGAGTTGCTTAGCGCCTTGCTGTTGTGGAGGCTGGCTCTGAACTCAGGATCCTTCTGCCTCAGCCTCCTGAGCTCCTAGGATTACAGGCATGCACCACCACGCCCAGTTTGAGATTGTTTTGAGAGGGACTGTCTTTCTAAATTGATGAAATTGCTCTTGAACTTGAGCTCCTACAGCATCAGCCTCTGGAATAGCTGGGATTATAGGCATGTGCCACCACATCCTTTTGGGCATGTGCTTTTTGTTTTGTTTTGTGTTACTGGGAATTAAACCAGGGTCATTCTAGTACTGTGTATATCCCCAACCCTTTTTTAAAATTGATATATTCATTTATTTTTGAGTAGACTGTTGCCTAGGGTGGCCTGAAATTTGTCATCCTCCTGCCTCAGCCTCCCAAATGGATGGGATTACAGACATGAGCCCATAATCATGCCTGGCTGACAAACTTGAGCTTCACAATGTCCTCTCCTGCAATTATTCTTTCAATCTGTATATAGTCTGACATCCAAAAATTAGATTGTGTATGTTGTTGGGGAAGGAAAGCTGAACCAAGTTAAATTTGGGCACTTCCTGCTTATTTTGACATCAAATAGCAATTCCATTTTTTTTTTTTTTTAAATTTTTTAAATTTTTGGTACTGGAGATTGAACTCAGGGGCACTCGACCACTGAGACACATCCTTAACCCTATTTTGTGTTTTATGTAGAGACAGGATCTCACTGAGTTGCTTAGCGCCTCACCGTTGCTGAGGCTGGCTTTGAGCTCGAGATTCTCCTGTCTCAGCCTCCCTAAGTGCTGGGATTACAGGCTTGTGCCACCGCGCCCGACTGCAATTCCATTTTAACTCTACTAATTGTTCAACACAACACAAATGACCTAAAATCGGAAGTACCCCCAGAAATATCCAGGTGGTAGATTAAAAGGTGAAAATTTTCACTCTAAAAGGGATAAATTTATCTCATCACTATGAAAGTCTATCATATGGAGAATCTCATTTGATTCTTACTGACTTCTTTATACAAGTTTGTATCTGTGTGCTAATTTTTTGAGTTCAAAATACATATCTTTTTTGTCAGTCCTCCTGTATTACCTAAATTTCATGGACTGACAATCTGATTTCTTTACAATTTGTCATGTTTGAATTAGTAATGTAGCTTTACAACATTTTAGCTTTGGGAAGGTTCCTTGACACTTCTCTTTCCTTGGTTTAGGGTTAGGAAAAGCATCAAAAATCAAAGTGCCGAGCACGGTGGGGCACTCCTGTAATCGCAGCAGCTGGGGAGGCTGAGGCAGGAGGATTGTGAGTTCAAAGCCAGCCTCAGCAAAAGCAAGGCACTAAGCAACTCAGTGAGACCCTGACTACATAAAATACAAAATAGGGCTGGGGATGTGGCTCAGTGGTTGAGTGCCCCGAGTTTAATCCCCAGTACCCTCAACCCCCCCCCAAAAAAAAGAATCAAAGTGTAAAGTATCTTATTGGTGAACTGATTTCTGCCTCTGTCAAGTCAAAGTGGATTTTGTTGTAAAAATTGCATATGGTTGCTGGACTAAAACGGAAAATTTGCCAGGCACGGTGGCACATGCCTGTGATCCCAGCACTTTGGGAAGCTGAAACAGGAGAATCGCGAGTTCAAAGCCAGCCTCAGTAATGGTGAGGCACTAAGCAACTCAGTGAGACCCTGTCTCTACATAAAACACAAAAATAGAGCTGGGGATGTGGCTCAGTGGTCAAATGCCCCTAAGTTCAATCCCCATTACCAAAAAAAAAAAAAGGAAAATTTACTGGCTGGGAAATCCTGGTCCTGAGTGTGTGTGTGTGTGTGTGTGTGTGTGTGTGTGTGTTTTGACTCTTTATAATATAGTATAATATAGTATTGTGAATTACTTAGGTATAAATATTTCAGCAAATTACCTATATTTCCAGCATCCAAAGCAAAAAATGATAAAAGCCAGGAAGGATCTAGATGTGGTGGTACATACTTGTGTTCTCAACTACTACAGAGGCTAAGACAGGAGGATGGTAAGTTTGTGGCCAGCCTTGGCAATTTAGCAAGACTCTGTCTCAAACTAAAAATGTAAAAATGGCTGGGGATATAATTCCAGTGGTAGAGCATTTGACTAGCATGTAGTAAGTCCCTGGTTTCAGTCCCCATGGTTCTTTTTTTTCTTTTTCTTTTGGTACTGGAGATTGAACTCAGGGGTACTCGACCACCGAGCCACATCCTCAGCCCTATTTTGTGTTTTATGTAGAGACAGGGTCTCACTGAGTTGCTTAGTGCCTCACCATTGCTGAGGCTGGCTTTGAGCTCACAATTCTCCTGTCTCAGCCTCCCTAAGTGCTGGGATTACAGGCTTGTGCCACCACGCCCAGCCCCATGGTTCTAAGGGACTGGGTTAGGAATATCTTGGGCTAGCCTATAGATAAAGCTCAATTATTTGACAAGCAGTAAAGGAAAGGAGTTCCCTGTATCCTCTCTCAAAGAAAAGAGTTTCATACTCATCAGAGTCCTTCAGAATACCTACAACATACAATGAGTACCTGTAATGCATCAAATTTCTATTCTGGACAGTGAGAATATATCACTGAACAAAATGAGTGAGGTTCATGTCCTAAAAACAAGTGTAAAACCATACTGTCTTTATACAGGCAAGCTATCTACCATTGAGCAACATGCTTAGTTCTTTGTTATTGTTGATGATGTTGTTTGAGGCTAGATCTCACTAAGTTTCCTAGTCTGACCTTGACCTTGAGATTTTCATATTTCAGCCTCTTGAGTAACTGGGATTACAGGTAGTGCCACTATGCCTTGCCAAAAAAAAATCTTTATTTTGTAAATTATATCAGCATTGTCCTTGGATACATAAGCATGTCTTACTTTCCACTACGCTTGTGGGCCCTTCAGATTTAAATTGGTAATTGTTCAGAAGTCAGTATTTGAATTAGGATTAGACAGGTGCCTATTAAAAGTTAACTTATATGTTTTTCCACAGATTTTGTGCCAGATAATGCTGGCATTTGAAGTAGAATTTATTTTCCTTATTTTTGCTAATGTGAACTGAGTCAACCTCTGCCCTTTCAAGGTTTTAAACTTGTATCTTTTCCTTTGATTTATGTCAGGCTGAACTGTTTGATGTAAAAGACTTGACTCCGTAATCTACATCTGCCCTAATGCTGTCATCTGGAGTAGAGACTCAGCCAGTTCCACTTGATTCCTCCATGTCTGCCGTGGTACAGGAATTATACTCTGAACTTCCAGTAAGTGTCTCCAAAGAGCTTCGTGCAGACCCTGAGCCAAATGTGAATCCAGATGTAAAACCTGGAGCCTCTAACTCTCTTATAAATCAAAAAAGAACATTGCCCTTGGAGCTCCAGAGGACTCATGGAGAAAGATCTCAAGAAACCTGTGAGATCTTGGATCATGGGGGTGAGCTTGGGTGGTGTGGTGTGGTAGACCCCAAAACAGGAGGTTCTCTGGCTTCTGGGATCTTGCATAGGGAAAAGAAAATCAAGAGTATGGAGCTAAATGTCTTCAGAGATCAAGGGAACCAAGTGGAAATTATGAGAGAATCCTGTGAGGGAGCAAAGGAAGACCTATGCAAACATTCCACAGCTGCTGAAGAAAACATCAGCCCAAGTCAGGTAAGAAATGACATCTTGATTCAAATGAGTTGATTATGAATGACTGCATTGCAGAGTACCATTTCTCATGATAAAGTATGTATGCCAACAGGGAGATTATGACTTACTCTTGAAACATTTCTAAAATATTAATTGATACTAACTTTCTTGTGATGATCTTGTAAAACATTTGTGTCACATGAGATACTTCCCTAGTAAAAAAAAAAAAGTGTCACTTCTGTAAAGCAACTATTATATACTATATATCACAGCCATTTTATATGAAATATGTTGAGTCTCTGAAAATCCTATGGTATTTCTGCTTTGATGTTAAAAAATGATGTTGCTGGACACAGTTGCACACACTTGTAACCTCAGCTACTTAGAGGCTGAGGCAGGAGGATCATAAATTAGAGGCCAGCCTGGGCAACTTAGTAAGACCTTGTCTCAAATTTTTAAAAACGGGGTGGGTAATGGGCTGGAGATGTAGGTCACTGGTTGAGCACCCTGGGTTCAATCCCTGGTTCTTGCAAGGGAAGGTCGTTGGAAAGCCAGTTCTTCATTTGATACATAATGAAAAGTGGACTTATTATCTGATAGGAATGATCATACTAACTGATCAACATATCTTCTTGTAGGAAATCTACATGGGAAATCAAATTTCTGTGAGCTTGAAATTTGAGTAAGAATGTTTAGTAAGATGAGACTGATGGTTAGTGAGCTATGATATGTGATAGACTCAGATTCCTGAAGAAATATACATGCCAAATGCACTAGAAAACTTTCATTTCCTCCCTGTACTAGAATTGAACTCAGGTGTGCTCTACTTCTGAGCTACATTCCCAGCCTGTTTTATTTTTTGAGACAGTGTCTTGCTGAGTTCCTAAGATTGGCCTCAAATTTGGGATCATCCCATGTCATCCTTCAGAGTAGCCAGGATTACGGGTGTGCAGGTAATCCACATGTGTGTTCCACCATGACCCACCTAGAAACCTTAATCTCATCTATGGATGGTGTAATAAACCCAGCAGTCAGCAGACTTCTTCAATTTTCATTTTTTATTGGCAGTGTTGGAAATTGGGTCCACAGCCTCTTCCATATAGGCAAGTGCTCTACCACTCAGCTATATCCCCAGCCCCAGCAAACTAATCATCTGTTGTAGCATTAAAGCAGGTCTAGACACTGTGCAAGTGAATGAGTAGAGCTGTATTCTAATGAAACTTTGATTTCTGTATTTTACTGAATAATTGTCAAAGATTTTTTGCCCAATTTTATTGCAAAAAAGTTGAGTGCAACCATTATGTGAAGCTTTTTTGTCATTGTTGTACAGTATACTTAAAAATCATTTATTACTAAACTGTCATAGGTGCAAAACTAGGATGCATGGAATAGTTGTGAATATATGTTGATGTGGTGGCAACAGTTACACAGTAAAATATGTTTTTTTTAATTGAGTCTCATTGTGTTGCCTAGTCTGGCCTTCCAACTCCTGGGCTCAAGGCACCCTCCTGCCTCAGCCTCCCAAGTAACCAGAACAATAAGTTTGTGCCACTATACCCAGCTACTATTTTTTGTTGTTGTTGTAGATGGACACAATATCTTTTCCTTCCTCCCTCCCTCCCTCCCTCCCTCCCTCCCTCCCTTCCTTCCTTCCTTCCTTCCTTCCTTCCTTCCTTCCTTCCTTCCCCTCTCTCTCTCTCTCTCTCTCTTCTTCCTTTCTTCCCTTCCTTCCCTTCCCTTCCTTTCCTTCCCTTCCTTCCTTTCCTTCCTTTGTGCTGAGGATCAAACTCAGTGCCTCACACACATGCTAGATAAGCAGTCTACCACTGAGCCACAAGTCGAACCCAAACATACCCAACTTCTTCTTTTGTTTTTTTGTTTTTTTTGGTACCAGGGATTGAACTCAGGGGCACTTGACCACTGAGCCACACATCCCCAGCCCTATTTTGTGTTTTATGTAGAGACAGGGTCTCACTGAGTTGCTTAGCGCCTTGCCATTTCTGAGGCTGGCTTTGAACTTGCGATTCTCCTGTCTCAGCCTCCCAAATTGCTGGGATTACAGGCATGTACCACCATGTCTGACTCACACCCAACTTCTAATAAAACTATAAGTGCAGGCCTGAGGCCTCTAGTTTGCTGACCTCTGCTATAAAACCACTAATAAATGGAGCCCAGCTTCTTCGGCTAGACTCCATTCCCCAACTGATAAATACATTATTTCTTTGCATAGGTTACAGGGCAATTAATTATTGTTAGGTAGAGTTTATGCAATGGCTATAATTAGGCACAAATGAAGTGTTATATATTTTTGATATGGTGGACTGAGTTTAACAAAAGAATGTGTGTGTTTGTTTGTTTTTATGAATAAGAATTGAACCCAGAGGTATTCTACCACTGAGCTACTTTCCCAGCCCTTTATTTTTATTTTGTTTTGTTTTTTTTTTTAATTTTTTTTTCTTTAGTTGCAGATGGACACAATGTCTTTATTTTATTGGTTTGTATGTGGTGCTGAGGATCGAACCCAGGGCCTCACGCATGCGAGGCAAGCGCTCTACTGCTGAGCTACAATCCCAGCCCATTATTTTGAAACAGAGTTTAGCTAAGTTGCCCGAGCTAGCCTCGATCTTGCCTCAGCCTCCCAAGTCACTGGGGTTACAGGTGTGTGGCACCACACCTGGAAATAAATGTTTCTTAATGTAATATTTGATATAAAGTGAAAGTATGTATAATATAAATTATGACATGGTGAACACAAAACATGCATTCATATATTTGTATATGTCTATTTGAAATATATACACATAAGCTGAGCACAATGCTTTGTGCTTGTAATTCTAGCTACTTGGGAACCTAAGGCAGGAGGATCTCAAGTTGGAGTTCATCCTGGGCAATTTACAAGGATCCTGTCTCAGAATAAAAAATGTAAAACTAGGGCTGGGGATGTCCATCTAACATGTGGTAGGTCCTTGGTTCAATTCTCAGTATTGCAAGGTGCATATACATGTATATACATGTCACCCAACCTAAGAACTAGATTACTATCTCCTTGTTCTTTTTTCAAATTATTTCCTTTCTCCTAACTCCACCAGAGGTAAATACTATTTTGAATTATACAAAGCAAAACAAAATTTAATAGCTATAAATGTATGATTTTCTACTTAGTTTCTAAAAGTCGGCTTCATACATGAAAAAAGTGGAAATATGTGGGAAACAGAAGACCTACAGTTTTAGCAGTTCAATTAGAATTGGCTTCTTGGGGCAGAGGATTTAGCTCAGTGGTACAGAGTGCCCTGGATTCAATCTCTAGCACCACCCAAAAAAAAAGAAGAAGAAAAGAAAGGAAGGTAGATTAACTTTGTGATCATTAACATAATGTGCTATCTGAACTGGGAAGTGGTGGTTGTGCTGTGTTTTGCTGGTTAGGCTGCAGCTGGAGTATAATACTCTCCTCTTAAAGTCATGCATGAAAGATAAATAGAAAACCAAAAATGTCTTTGGGGATAAGAATTCACCCTTAAGCTGGGCGTGGTGGTACATGCCTATATTCCCAGTGCCTCAGGAGGCTAAGGCAGGAAGATCTTAGGTTAGAGACCAGCCTCAGCAATTTAGTGAAGCCCTACACAACTTGGTGAGACCCTGACTCAAAATTAAAAAATAAAAAGGGCTAGGAATGTAACTTGGTGTTAAATGAGAAAACCTGAGCTGGGGGTAATTGCTCATGACTGTTTTCCCAATAACTTTGGAAGCCAAGGCAGAAGGATGGCAAGTTTAAGGCCAGCTTTTGCAACTTAGGGAGACCTCGTCTCAAAGTAAAAAAAATAAAGGACCAAAGATGTAATTCACAGGTAGAGCACCCCTGGATTCAATCCCCAGTAAATAAATAAATAACGAAATTTATTTTGTTATTTATTTTAACAAAAAATAAATAAATAAATAAATAACAGGGATAATCCTTCCACTTTGCAGGATAATAGTCAGGATTAAAGACAAGGAAGACTCCTTATCATGTGGCTAGAATTTGATTGGCATTCAATTAGATTCCACATTCAGACTGGGTTCCTGGGTATCTGACTTACGAAAGTAAGTAGTCAAGAGAATTGGGAGAAGCTTTCAAGAATTTGAAGGATTGTCCAACACGTGTGGACCTATTGGACACAGTTCAACTCATTGGATGACATGGGCCAATAGTAGCTCCTAATCATGCTCAAGTTATGGGTCCTTTTAGAAAACGAAACACTGCAGACCTCTCAGAAGAGCAGATATACCGTTTGCGTACTACTTCAGAAGGTTTGCAAATCCAGAAGTCCTTGGACCTTAGTTTATAATTGCAAGATAAGAACTCTGGCTAGATTGACAAAGAACCATTTAGTCAAGACAACTGAAAAATTAAGAGAACATATTTGCCGCCAAGCATGGTGGCATACACCTGTAATCCCAGCAGCTTGGGAGGCTAAGACAGGAGGATTCTGAATTCAGAGCCAGCCTTAGCAACTTAGTGAGACTTTGTCTCTAAATAAAATATGAAAAATGGCTGGGGATGTGGCTCAATGGTAAGCGCCCCTGGGTTCAATCCCCAGTACAAAAAAAAAGAGGGAACTTATTTGCAGCACATATCACGGATAAATGTATTTCTAATACATAGAGACTTCTTGATTTGAGGAATGAAGAAACAAAACCCAATTAAAAATGGGAAAAGAGGCTGGGGTGTAGGTCAGTGGTAGAGCACTTGCCTAGCATGTGAGGCCATCAGTTTGATCCCCAGCACTGCTTTTAATAAAAGAAACAAAAATTCGGAAAATATTTAATTACTCACTATATACATGTGGTGCTTAAATATATTAAGAGATGATCAGCCTCACTCATAACTAGAGAAATTCAAAGATAACCAACCTAATGTTCTATTTTTTAGCTTCAGATTGGTAAAAACAAGTATGACAACACATTTTGGTTAGGAAGGCTGTAAGAAAACATTCCATACCTTGCTGATGAGAATGCAAGCTGATGCACTCTTCCTGAAAAGGAATCTGACAATACTTCACAAAACCACATATTCTCCAATCTGTTCACACACTCCACACTCTCTTTTCTACTAATCTACTCTTGAAGACACATCTTTAACATGAAGATGTATATATAAATATATATTTATATTTACCTATCTACCTATATATATGCAACATTATTCTTTATATTTACTGTATCTACCTATATATATATACAACATTATTCTTTAGTTTATAATTGCAAGATACTGGAAATAACCTCAATGTTCATATTTAGTAGAAAGGTTGAATAAACTGGTTCATGGTTTAATCAGTACCTGGAGTATTGTGCAGCTATATTAATGAGTGAGAAGGATCTCTGTGTGTTAATTTGGAGTTGTTTCAAGGTATCAGAAAGTCCCCAAGACTTCCAGGTTTTGCAGTTCTCTAGAACTCACAGGCATTTAGTTATACTCATAGTTCTGGTGTGCTTTCGTTGTTGTTCTCGTTCAACCCCGAGGTGCTTTGCCAAGCTATATCCAAGCCCTCATCTCTTTTTTTTTTTTTTTTTTAATTTAGGACATGACCTTGCTAAGTTGCTTAGGGCCTCCCTGAGTTGCCGAGGAGGACCTAGAATTCGTGATCCTCCTGCCTCAACCTCCCAAGTAACTGGGATTATAGGTGTATGCCACTGTGCTCAACTCAGCTGTTTTTTTTTTTTTTAAATTTTGGGGATTGAACCCAGGGGCATTCATTGTAACACTGAGTTACATCCTCAAGCCCCCCTCCTTTAATGTTTGTATATATTTAGTTACAGATGGACACAGTACTTTTATTGTATTTATTTATTTTTATATGGTACTGAGGCTCAAACCCAGTGCCTCACATGTGCACGGCATGCACTCTACCATTGAGCTACAACTCCAGTCCCTCAGTCCTTTTTTTTATTTTGAGACAGGATCTTGCTAAATTGCCCAAACTGGCCTCACACTTGTGATCTTCCTGCCTCAGTCTCCTGAGTGGCTAAGATTTAGTGCAATGAAAGGATATAAAGAAAATCAGCAAAGAGAGAAGGGGCATTGAGTGAAGTCCAGAAGAAACGAAGTACAAGCTTCCAGGAGCCTTCTTCTAGTGGTGTCACACACACTTAAAGTCCTTTGGGAACAAATTGTGGCAAAACATGTGAAATGATTGCCTTGGAAATTCAATGCCCTGGGTATTTTGGGGGGCTGCCTGGGCATCATCTGCCTGGCACATAGAAAATTCCAGACTCCCAGAAGGAAGATAACTGTTTAGCATAAATCAATTATAGTACAGGTACAATTGAGCCACTCTTATTTATGTATTTATAGTAGTACTGGGAATTTGACCAGGGGCACTCTATCACTGAGCTACATCCCAGCCCTTTTTTGGGGGGGGGAGTATTGGGGATTGAACTCAGGGGCACTCGACCACAGAGTCACATCCCCAGCCCTATTTTGTGTTTTATGTAGAGACAGGGTCTCACTGAGTTGCTTAGCACCTTGCCGTTGCTGAGGCTGGCTTTGAACTCGCTATTCTCCTGTCTCAGCCTCCCTAAGGGCTGGGATTACAAGCGTGAGCCACCGCGCCCAGCTCAGCTGATTCATTTTTATCATTTAGGGAATAGTGAACTGAAATCTAGTTCTCAGGTGCTAACCAAGGCCAGCCTTTCAAGTAAGCCTTTGTAAGGATAGCAATTAGGACTGAAACATGTGCTCTTTTCTGGGAACTAGTGTATACTATTGAATGAAAAATGCAAAGTGAAATGAGTAGTGTCCTCCTTTTCATGCAAGGAAGAAGACAAGCCAGATGTGGTGGTGTAGGCCTATAATCCCAGTTACTCAGGCGGTCAAGGCTACCCTGTCTCAAAATTAAAAAGAAAGAAAGAAAGAAAAGAAAAGGACTGTGGATGCAGTTCAATCCCTAGTACCCAAAAGAGGGAGGGGAAATAAGCATACATACAAATATCTGCTCATTAGTATATAATACATACACATATACATAGAAAGGATAAACCAGAAACTGATAAATTATGTTTTCTTTCTTTTTTTTTTTTAATGCAGTATCATGGATTGAATCCAGAGGTACTTTTCCCTGAGCTATAGCCCCAGCTCTTTTAATTTTTTTGTTTTGAGGCAGGATCTCACTGAGTTGCCAAGTCTGGCCTTGAACTTGGTATCCTACTGTTTCAACCTGAGTCGCCAGGCATTTGTGAACTTTTTTTTTTTAGGTTTGCTTATAGGGAGTGAGTGGGAACAGGGTGGAAAGAATGGGGCAATGAGAACATAATGGAAGGAAAGGGGGGAAAGGGACACTTCTGAAAGGCCACTTTTATATAGTTGCAACTTCATACTTGAAAATTAAGTAACTAGACAACTACAATGTGAAGAGATTAACTCAATCAGATACAAACTGTAACTATGATCTCCTGAGTAGCTAAGGTACTATGGAAAACAGTATTACAAAACTCAGTGTGGGATGGCTATAGACTGTAATGTTGAGTTGGAATTGAAGTTATCGGTATGAACTTAGGGTTAGTTATTAGCATGTAGAGAGAGAGACAGAAATATATAAATGTGGATGCTTAAGACAGTGTCTGGGATTTGGCAGGAGGCAGGGCTATTGGGGATTGAACCCAGGATAACTTAGCCACATCTTTAGCCCTTGGTTCATAAAAATCATAATTAAACAGAGAAAAGTCTTAGAGAATTCCAGTTAATAAATAGGAGGGATGATGAAAATAGAAAATCACCATATGATAACCATTACAGTAGTAAAATTACCTCAAGCAAAAATCACCAATGAATGTTAAAACTAATGGCTAAAAGTTTCAATGAGAAATAGAAATATTTACATAGTTTCAAAGCATCTGCCCACAAGATACTTACTACTACAAAGGAAGAAATCAGTAACTTTATAGTGGAGTAACCTGGCAGGCCCTACCTGAAGTGAATGATCAGTTTGTTTCCTCAGGAATGAGGTACCCCAACAACTATCTCTTGATAGGGCACAAAGAAAAGAACGAGTATCACTGCTGTGGTCTTCCTGCCCCTAAAATTGCATGTCTAGAATCTGATAATGAGGAAACATCAGATAAACCCAAATTGAGGGACATTGTCTTTAAAAAAAAAATCTCAGTTTCAAGGAGACTAAGGAAATATGACTAAATGAATTGTAGCTTGGATTCTGTTAAGGGAAAAGGACATCAAGGGCTAGAGGTATATAGCTCAGTAATAAAACGTACCCTGGGTTCAATCCTCAACACCACACAAAAAAAGAAAAAAAGAAAAGAGCCAGGCAAGATGGCATGCACCTCCACTCCCAGCTATTTGGAAGTATGAGATGGAATATCTGTTGAGCCCAGGAGTTCAAAACCAACCTGGGCAACATAGAACTTGTCTCAAGAAAAAAGAAAAGTAAAAGGACATCAAGGAGCCATTGACAAGGTTTGCGTGAAGCAGATATTTTGGCATTAATTTCTTTTTTTTTTTTTTTTTTTTTGTGGTACTGGGGATTGAACTCAGGACTCGACCACTGAGCCACATCCCCAGCCCTATTTTGTGTTTTATGTAGAGACAGGGTCTCACTGAGTTGCTTAGCGCCTCGCCATTGCTGAGGCTGGCTTTGAACTTGCGATTCTCCTGTCTCAGCCTCCCTAAGTGCTGGGATTACAGGCTTG
>PVHX01009582.1:0-75421 GCA_004024805.1 Geosciurus inauris
GCCAGCACTTATTGTTGCTGGTATTTTGGATAGCTGCCATTCTGACTGGGGTGAGATGAAATCTGAGGGTAGTTTTGATTTGCATTTCTCTAATGGCTAGAGACGTTGAACATTTCTTCATATATATGTTTCTTGATTGTACATCATCTTCTGAGAGGTTTCTATTCAGCTCCTTAGCCTATTTATTGATTGGGTTATTTGGTTTTTTGGTGTTGCTTTTTGAGTTCTCTAGATATTCTGAATATTAATCCCCCATCAGAGAGTAGCTAGCAAATCTCCCATTGTGTAGACTCTCTCTTCATACTCTTAATTATTCTTTTTTTTGCTGCATACAAGCTTTTTAATTTGATATCATCTCACTTATTGATTCTTAGTTTTATTACTTGTGCTTTAGGGGTCTTGTTAAGGAAGCCGGTGTCTGTACCAACATGATGAAGTATTGACCCTATGTTTTCTTCTAGCAGTTTCAAGGTTTCTGGTCTAATTCCTAGGTCTTTGATCCACTTTGATTTGATTTTTTGCAAGGTGAGAGATAGAGGACTAGTTTCATTTTTCTACATATAGATATCCAGTTTTTCCAGCACCATTTATTATGGTGCTGGAAATATGATTTTGGCAACTTTGTCAAGTATCAGATGACTGTAGGTACACTCTGAGTATTTTAAGCAGACAAAAAAAAGTCCTTGGAGGGGGAATAATTATGACTTTGACTTCAGGTAAATAGTAAAAACATCACAGCTGTGATTCTGAAATAAGAAAATTGCTATTTTTGATGCTAGTATACTGGTGCTGATGACTTAGATCCTTTCACCCATGAAGCTGGTGACAGATAATGAAAACTAATGTCCAGGTACTGCTAACAGTCACACCTATTGAAGCTAATTTGTATAGTTACCCATCTTGTATAATTTATGCACATCAATTGTTAGAACCAGGGATTTAGAGATGCAGTTTTCCAACCTCCTCTGCAAGCTATATACCTTCTCTGCTCTGCCCTTTGTAGTATTTTTACCTGTACCACCTGTATCAATCAGCTGCCTTATCAATGACATATAAATCAATCTGAAAATTTTGGAATAGAAAGGAGACAAGAAAGGCAGTGAAGTCAGGGTGTGTATTTCCCTGGTTCCCTCCAAGTGAGGCTGCTGTGAGTTGGCCACACCATTTTTACTAAAATCTATAGCTCTTATCTGGTGGCTGCCTCCAAGTAGCTCTTTTTGTCTTTTGAGTTTGGCAATTATCTTCCTACACACTCAGATTTATGAGTGGTGGTAGCACCCAGTTCTTACTAATTCTGTGGTATGTTATCAAATGTAAACTCTTTAGTAAATTGTATTATGATATTTGAGGTTTACAACATGATGCTATGAGATGCATATAGATAGTAAAAGGGTTACTATAGTGAAGCAGATTAACATATCTATCACCTCACATATTTTGTGTGTGTGTGACATGAAGAGCTAAATTCATTTCGAACAAAATAAATTTTTAAAAATTTTTTTTAGTTGTAGATGGACACAATACCTTTACTTTATTTATTTATTTGTATGTGGTGCTGAGGATCAAACCCAGTACCTCACACGTGCGAGGCGAGCACTCTGACACTGAGCCACAATCCCAGCCCACAAAATAAATTTTTTAACAAAAATTCCTAGTACAATACAATTTTACTAACTTTAGACCTCATATTGTACATTAGACCTTTAAATTTGTATATTTTACACATCTTCTATTCTGTATCCTTTCACCTGCATGTCCCCTTTTCCTCCTCATCACCCTGGCCACGTCTCTAGTGTGAAGTCAGGGTGTGATAATCTCCGTCTCATTCTCTATCTCTGCATATTTGAGCTCTGTTTAAAATTTTCCACATAAAAGAAGATAATACAATTATTTCTGCATCTGGTTTGTTTGGCTTAGCATAATGTCTTCCAGTTCTATACATGTTGAGGCAAATAGAAGCTTCTCCCTTTTAAAGTTGAATGATCCTTTATTGTATATATATGCTGCATTTTGTTTATCCATCCATTTTCGAACATTAGGTTGTTTCCATATCTTGGCTATTGTGAATAATGCTAAAATGAACATGGAAATTCAGAAAATCTTTATAAGGTGACCAATTCTTCATCTTTGTGTGTATACCCAGAATACACAGTGTCATATGGTAATTCTATTTTTTAACTTCTTAAGGAACCTCCATACTGTTTTACACAATGGCTATAACAATCTATATTCCCAACAACACTGCATAGGGGATTCCTTTTATCCACATCTCATCAATATTTGCTATCTTTTGTTCTTTTCATAATAGCCATCCTTATGATGTGAGTTGGTATCTCATGCTGGTTTTAATTTGCATAATTGATGATGTTGAGCACCATTTCATGCACCTATTAACCATATTGGTCTTCTTTGGAGAAATGTCAAGTAGAAACTTAAATGTGTTTCTGAGCCCACTTGGTTTCTCCTGTTTGAAGAACAGGGAAGATGAAGATACTGGTCAGCTTAGTAGGTGTTCTTTGTTGTTGTTGTTGTGTTGATATTTTTTAAATACAACAAGTTGTATGGTCCCCACAACAAGCTTCTGGGTCTTAGCTAACCAGTCTTAAGAGAGATTATCAATACTAAATTTTGTATTCACCTTTAAATCCTAACATTTATGTCTTACTGTTTCCTTATCTCAGCCCCAAAACTAGCTTCTCCTGAGATCTGGACCTGCTTCTAATGAATCTTGGATTTCCTTTCTTCTCTATTGTTTTTCCTTGGTGATGTTTAAAACCCTTTTTAAAAAATGTTAATTGACACACAGCAATTGTACCATATGTATGGAGTACTGTGTGATATTCCAATATATGTATATAATGACCATATATACATATAATGTAAATCATACATTCATCACCTCAATTATCCGTTTTTTATACTGGAAGCATTCAAAATCCTTTATACTAGCTATTTTGAAATATATAATCAATTTTTTGTCAACCATAGTAATCCTACTGTGCTATAAAACACTAGAAGTTATGGCTCTTATCCAACTGTATCCCTGTACCTAGGGACAAAGCCTTTAACATGTGGACCTTTGGGAGACAATTATCTAACCCATAGTAATCTCCAAACATTAAAATTTTTTCCATAGCTTGAATTATATCACACTAAAAAAATTTTTAGTTTTTATAGAATGTGAGATCTGGATTCAGAGACCTTGACTTCAAATCCTAGCTCCTCCACTTAGCTCATGTAATCTCAGAAAAATTTCATAGTTCTATAGTCCCTCAATTTTCTTTACCATGGGGAATATATCAGTGTTACTTTGGTGATTAAAGATATTAAATCTAAGGGGCTGGGGTTGTGGCTCAGTGGTAAAGCACATGCTTAGCTTGTGTGAGGCACTGGGTTTGATTCTTAGCACTGCATATAAATAAATAAATAAAAATAGAGGTCCATCAACAACTAAGAAAAATTTTTTTAAAAAGATATTAAATATAAAAGTGCTCATCAGGCCTATGCTAAATATTCAATAAATATTAATTATTATTTATTAATGGATTGATATTCCTTGTTCACCCTGCAGTGCTTTTTAAATCCTGGCCAATCAGATTAGGTGCTTGACACTTTAATTATAAAAGTCAGATTTAGTGGACTAGATCACAGAGTTTATGTAAAGGGAGCCTAGGCAGAAAGAGGAAGTGAAAGAATCTCAATTATATCAAAAAAGTAGACTGACACAGTGAAAAATGGAGAACAAACTCAGAGAAGTAGACTGACACAGTGAAAAGTGGAGAACAAACTCAGAGGTGGGTTTAGCTTTCTGAATTGAAGGAGTGTTAAGTAAATCATATAGGCTGTGTTTTGATGAGGCATGAGCATTACTTTCTGGCCACTCCGATTCTTCACAGCTGTGGATGGAATTTAAAACCTTCTACAGCTAAGGTCCAGTCCCTGCTACAGGAGGTCTGAGAAGGAGTTTAAGTATGTAATGTTGAGGGTTATTGACACCCATATAGCAGAGGCTGAATTAGACCACCTAGCCTAGGAGGTCTGAGAGGGACCTGATGGAGACTCCAGTGTTTATAGTGCCACTGATAGCCTTAGGGAAGGCTGTCAGTCCAAGTGTGTTATCAGCACTGACCAAGTTGGGAGAGACCAAATTTTGAGTTACATTATTTGCTGACTTTAGCGTTAGGGGCCAGTGGAGTGCAAGCAATGGGTAGCACGAGAACATTGCTTAGATCTGGAAACCTTTTCACTTGAGAGGACATATATCCACCTGAGAATTGATATTATGCCAGCTATATATCTTTTAAATATCTTAACTTTATTCCTGAAATAGGGACCTTTCCTCTTACCTGTATTTCTGCAAAAATAATTAGCTCCTCTCTCTCCAGATTTGTTCCTTGTAACACATTTATTATATTGTGGACAGAGTGAGACTTCATTTTAGATTGATCTTTAAAAATATGCTATTATATGAGTGTGTCTTCTAAAATAATATGGTGAAATTGAATTCCAATGCAATAATTTGAAGAGCTGGAGCCTTTAGGAGGTGATTAAGTCAAAGAATAGTGTCCTCATGAACAAGATTAGTGTTCATATAAAAGAAGCACTAAGGGGCCGTTTTTCCACCATGTGAGGACACACGTTTGTTATTTATAAGCTATTCAGTTTATGGTACTTTTGCTAAAGAATTGTGAGTGAGCTAAGACAAACCACAAATATAATTATGTGACTTTGCAACTGAAAATGCTTCAGAGATATCCCTCGTTTTCTTTGGGAATCCAGATTCCTTCACAGGGTTTTTAGGATCCATTAGGAGTTTCTGGGTCTTCTAGTCATCCCTTTGCCTCTCCTTCCCTCTTCTCTACACTCTCACCCTACTGAACTACTGTAGGTTCCCCCATATTGTCATGTTGACCCCAATGCCTGTACATGCTATTTCCTATTTCAGGAAAATTGGTTTTACTTACTTGCATTTACCTAAATATTCTTCTTTATCATATTTTTTGCATAAGTTTTTTATGGCTTTCTGAATTCTGCAAAGGTACCCCACCTATATGTTCTTATAGCACAATATGTTCCTTACTATAGTGATCAGCATTTCCCACTAGAGTTTACATGCTGGAGAGGTTGTTAAGACTTGGGGGAACTCAGCAATTAACTTCCTTCTATCCTTACCTCAACTTGGAACCATGGAGAAAAGGGAAAGAGAAGTCAAACTTTGACACTTTTTTTTTCTTTTTTTTACTGCTCTCAGCTTTTACACTTTAAAACTATATTGAAACAACAACAACAAACTATATTGGATGGTATGGCTTAGGTAAGAACATTATGCACCCCTGTTAGGTCAAGAGCAAATGACAACAAAGACTATTGAACCCCAGAGACAGAGCCAAAGAAGGAGGCAACTGTCTTAGTCTGTTTGGATTAAAATAACAAAATATCATATAAACTGAGTGGCTTATAAACATTAGAACTTTATCTCTCACAATTCTGGAGGCTGGAAAGTTCCAGATCAAGGCTTCAGTAGATTTGTAACTAGTGAGGGCCTGCTTCCATATTCATAGAAAATGCCTTCTCATTGTATGCTCACATGATAGAAAGGGTCAGGGATCTCTGTTGGGCTTCTATTTCTAAGGGCTAATCCCATTCCTGGGGGCTCCACCTTCATGACCTTATTACCAAGTAAGGCCCCACCTCCAAATGCCATCACATTTGGGATTAGATTTCAACATATGAATTCATTCAGAGTGCTAACATTCAGAGTGTAGCACCAATTTATACTTTCTTATATTTTTCTAAAAAACTCTCTAATTCTGAGACAAAAAAGTAAAGGAAATGGGACCAGAAACACAGAGTATTATGGTAACAGATTTCTCACCTTTCCTCTTAGAAATGTAAAGCCGTGGGGTATCATGACTTCAATCACCCAATCTCTTCAAAAGAAGGAGGACTGTATCCTGTTCAGTGTCATGTTCCTGCCACCTAGCATAGTGCCTGGAAAGAGTTGGTAGTTACAGTAAATATTCACAGAGCCAATAAATGTACTTGATAATTTTGATGTAGACTTGCCTACATGGAAGATATAGACCAGTGACTTCTTGGCATTTCCCTTCAGTGTCACAAACTTAAGGGTTAACTTCTGAGTGGCTGCACTTTTTCAGACTGTGTTACCAATTGGAGATCATAGACTGGTGGTTTATAGTTCTAATCCAATCCATATGCCTTGTTTGTTTGACCTATCCAGTGATTTTTAAAGAGATATTGAACTAGGATACCAGGAAATTTTACATAAACCAATGGGTTTCCATCATGTCTTAAAAATTCAGAAGATATGGTAAAATAGACTAATCTTCCCAAAAGCACAGGCTGTGAGATCTGGCCACAATTGCCCCCTTAGGTAGAGTATATTCTTATAAGTGTCTGATAGTGACTTCCCCCCATGCTGTCCTACATCCAGCCTCATTCTATCTGGTTGCTTCCTGCCTGGCCCTATAACTGTTAGATTTCGTAACTCACATTTTGGTAGAATATTTTAGATAAATTACAAATCTAGATCTTCTTGGTTTATTCAAAATGAATTTTTTCTCTGAAATATGTGCTAAATATTTCATTCTCCCTTTTAGAAACTCAATGGCTATAATCAACAGGATTCATTGTTATGGAATCAGTTCTCAGAATGCATTAAATTGATGTGGCTTGAATACAAATCATTTATTTTTAAGAATCTTTAAGGTAACATAGCTGTTAGATAAAACAAGGAACATTTTACAATGGAAAAAATAACTTGATTTCTAGAACTTATCCCTCTCGCTGTCCTTGTAGCTTGTGTTAGGTATGATTAAAGACTTTCCTTTGCCTGACAATTTGTCTGAAAGGTAGTATTGCTATTCTGACAAAATAAGGGCAGTGGTTCAGATTGGCTGAGGTGAATCGTGCATCTGCAAAATGCTTTGAGTTTCTCTTATTAATAGGGCTATACAAATTCTCTGAAAGGAATAAGGGTATAATTGTGATCCTATGATCATAGAAACTCATACCACACATAAGGAAGCAAGATGAGTATTTATAACAAAAGCATTCACAAGGATTCACCATAATTCAGAATCAAGGTAAAAGGGTCTCATGTCAGAAATAGCACTATTAGAAGCCAGATCATTATAGAGGTTGTTTAATTAATTCTTTACTGTGAAGAGAAATGCCATTGACACTTCATTATTTTGATGTGGAAACCACAATTGGGGGCTTTCAACATGTGTATATGAAACCGCAAATAGATCCCAGCCGCTCATTGTGAGGGGAGCTTCTATTTCTCTATTCTAAAGCACTCTCTGCTGGGGATGTCCTTGTCATTCTCTCCTAATAAATTTTCACACTCTGTCCCTGCAGATCTGTGTTTAGGTAAATTGTTAGTTGCAATTTTCAGAACTTAAAAAAAAATCATGTCTTTGGAATAGGATGGGAAGGGTTCTAAAAAATAATTACCAATAAATTGTTAAAATGTTTCATTCAGACAAAAGTGATATTCATTACCACTATTTTATAAGAGACAGAACAAGCCCCAAACCAAAGCTTAATTATTTGTATAATTTCTACTTATCTATTATCTCAAATATTTTATAAGATCCATGCTTAAGAGATGGTGATTTTTTTCAATAACTTTCCATTAAAGAGAGGCATGTTTAATAATATAAGAAAATGATTTAAAAATACACATTTGTATTCTTAAATGTTTTTGTCTGCTTTTATATATATTTATAAAGGGAAATTATTCACTAGTCCAGTTTTTTGGATGTATTTTTTGTACTTTGATTTTAAAAGGCTACTAAAGATAGAAAATTTTCTTTCTTTGTATTTACATTTTCTTCTCATTTTATATCCAATGAAGTTCTTAAATGAATCTTTAATTGTTGCATGACTAGTAGAAATAAATTGTTTATAATATTTCCTTAAGAAAGACATGGGCATGTATAAGAAATGATAGTAATAGTAAAATAGTAAAGATTTAATAGTACATATTATAGACAATTCAAACCTGAAATATACTTTCATTTTTCATTCTGTATTGAGTGTCTGAAAACTGGATAAATATATTATCAGTATTATAAATAGCAGAATTGGCTTAGTAACAACTGAACTAAGAAATGAATTGATTCAATGAGTGACTTCTATAAAGTTATCCATATTCTTACATATAGTTCAACATAGCATACTATGAAAATAGCCTTGTATGAAAAAATATACTAAAATATCTAAAGCAAATACATGTCATTGTATTGCTATATTTTATAAGTATGTATTGTATTGAGTTTGGCTGGATGTCCAAAAATTCACTGTAGTATTATTGAAACAAATTAACAACAGACAATATTATTCAGAAAAGCTTGGGGAGTATTAAAGTCTTAAGATGTTCACTAAATTATAAACTGTGCTAGGTCAGGAGGTCCTGACTTTTGTTTCTTTTCTTTCCACACCCATCTGTACTCCTTATATGCATAGTCTTGGGCATTTCCTTGAATTTCATTTAGCAAAAAAAAAAAAAACACAACAAAAACCCTATTTTATCTTTCTAGACACAAATAGTAATTCAATTCAACCCCACTAAAATAGAACACACACATCTCTCTCAGCCCCCTCTCTTTCTCTTTTTAATGTGCATGGTCATGTGCCCAGTATTAGGCTACAAGATAAATAAGATAAAATACCCTCAAGATGATTCAGGATACTGGAATAAACACCCCACTTCTTTATGTTCATTACTGCCAGTCTCCAGAATACTAAAAAGTTAAATTATATCTTATCTACAAATGCACTAAGGATAACTGTACAACTCAATGAATTTTAACAAAATGAATATACTTGTTTAATCACTATTCAGATAAGAAAATAAACCATTACTAGTCCTTTTTGGTTTTTTTGTACCTGGGATCGAACTCAAGGGCACTCGACCACTGAGCCACATCCCCAGCCAATTTTGTATTTTATGAAGAGACAAGGTCTCACTGAGTTGCTTAGCGCCTGCCACTGCTGAGGTTGGCTTTGAACTCTCAATCCTCCTGCCTCAGCCTCCAGAGCCACTGGGCGTACAGGTGTGTGCCACTATGCCCAGCCATTATCAGCACTTTAGAATGTTACTGGATAAAGGAAACTATAAACTGGATCTGCTTGTTCTGTAATCTATAAAATAGCAGTAATGAGTATGATATTGTTGTTTAGATTATATATGACCTGGCATTTTTGTCTACTCATTCAGCAGTTGTCAATAATAAAACCTCGACTAATTGTGAAACTACTTGTCCTTTTAATTCTGTCATTTTTGCTTCCTGTATTTTAAATTTCTGTTGTTGTTATTCCATCATTATTATACTGTCCTCCTGATGAGTTGAACTTTCAATCATTATGAAATGTCCCTATTGTTGGCAGTGCTTTCTGTCTTGATGTCTATTCTGTATGACATTAATATAGTCTCCAACTTTCTGATACTTCTAGTTCAAGGCATGTGTTTTTCTATTTGTTTTCAACAGATCAGTATCATTTTGTTAAAATACATCTCATATAGATAATATACAATGCTTTTAAAAAATCTATTCTGATAATCTCTGCCTCTTAATTTGAGTATTTAGTCCATTTACTTAATCGCAATCACTCATATGATTAGATTTAGGTCACTATTTTATTATTTGTTTTCTCGTTAGCCTCTCAATTTTTTGTAATCTTCTTCCTTCTTTTCTTCCTTCTTTTGGATTATATGTATAACTAATAGAGTCTCACTTACATTTATATAGTGATTTTTAAGCTTTCTGCATTATTATTTCATTGGTTACTTTAGGGACTACAATATACATTCTTAACTTTTCCTGATCTGCTTAGAGATAATATTATACTACTTCATTTAAAGTGTAGAAATTGCAATAGTATAGGTTCATTTATCTCTTTTCCTTTTTGACTTTAATTAAAAATTTGTTATTAATTTTAATTGTGTTTAATATGTCTCTTATGATCTTTTCTTTT
This sequence comes from Geosciurus inauris, assembly GCA_004024805.1. NCBI lineage: Eukaryota > Metazoa > Chordata > Mammalia > Rodentia > Sciuridae > Geosciurus > Geosciurus inauris. The sequence continues at coordinate 10,006 of PVHX01009582.1, forward strand.
TATTTTTTTTATTATTTTTATGTGGTGCTGAGGATCAAACCCAGTGCCTCACCTATGCTAGCCAAGTGCTCTACGGCTGAGCCACAATCCCAGCCCCTCTTATGATCTTTTCTAAATTTTTTAATTCATTTCCCCCATTCTTTAGTCTATATATCCTTTACTGACATATTCTCCAGTCTTTTGACTTTGTCTAATATACTGTTTTACCTAACTTTTGCTTTCTTGACTCATTTTAATTTTCTTCAGTTTAGAATTTCCATTTTATGCTTTTTTGTAGACACCAGTTTTTTGATGAAATTATCGTTTTGCCATCTGTTTTATTGAGCTTATTAATAATAGATACAAAATTTTCTAATATAAAATGTTCTAGATAAAATATTTTCTAGATATAAAATTTTCTAATATAAAATTTTCTAGATAACCTGTGAATCTATCTTTCTGTTGTCTTTTGCTTTTGCCCTCTCATTTTCCTGTATCTGTGTTTGCCTAACAATTTTTTATTAAATCCTACTCTTTACATATGAAAATTCTATCTTCTCTGAATGATCTTACTTTCTTCCATAAAATATTTTGTTTAGCCGGGCGCGGTGGCTCAAGCCTGTAATCCCAGCACTTAGGGAGGCTGAGACAGGAGAATTACGAGTTCAAAGCCAGCCTCAGCAATGGCGAGGCGCTAAGCAACTCAGTGAGACCCTGTCTCTACATAAAACACAAAATAGGGCTGGGGATGTGGCTCAGTGGTCGAGTACCTCTGAGTTCAATCTTCAGTACCAAAAAAAAAAAAAAATTTTTGTTTAATTTATGATTGGCAGTCAATAAGGTATATAGTACCTTAATCTGATAGAGGCTTTAGCTAAGACTGCCTTCAAATCTTGGCAAAGCCTTCTCTATATTTTTAATTAGCTGCTATTGCTAGGGAGTAGTTCTTTGGAACTCCTCACTGAAAACTTTGGATATTTACCAAGTTCTCCTCCTTAGCAGTCCATGAAGTCCAATTTTTAACTCCCTCGCAGTAGAATTTTGCTACTGGTTCTATTCAGGTTCTGAGTCTCCTGGTAGATGCTCATACTTTGCTCCTCAGACTTGCTTTTGATTTTAGTGAATGTCTCAATGAACAAAGAGCCTAAAGCTATTGGGCTTATTTGTTTCTTCTCTTCAATCTTGTGTGCTGGCACCATCTCCAGATCCATTATTCCTAATGATTCTCTTTGGATCTTACCATTTAGGCAATCTTATTACTTCCCATTGCTTGAATACGTTTCTCACACCTCTTTCATTTTACTCATATGGCTCCCTCTTCCAAGATGGTCTATGTATTAATATCTTAGCCTGATTGTGAAACATGTAGTACACGCCTTTTTAAAAAAGTAACTCATGTGTATTCTGTGAGAATCCAAGGCTTGTCACTCTCTTTGGATTGTTTTTTCACCAAGTTCATATTTCTTTCATAGAGCTTCACTGAAACATATTATGTATAATCTTCCTCCACTAGTGACTTTACTAATCTGCAAAGTCCTTGAAGAAAGGTCTCCCTTCATCTTTATATCCCCAGTACCTCAGTATTGCATGGCCCATGATGAAAGATGAATAAATACTCATTGAACAAATGAAAAAATTTTCTCTGATATTTCTATTCCAATTTACTAAGTTATTTCTACTGATTTTTATAGCTCTGATACCCAATAATTTGTTGACTCAGAATGCTCCTTGCATATATTTTAAAATTCTATTCAGTATAGTTAATCTAAACAATCCATTGAAATTTAAAAGTATCTTCTAAATAAACTGTAACTCTGAATCATTAAAGACAGAATTGTATTTGAGAAAGGGGTAGACTTTATACATTACTTTTTTGCTTTTGATAATTGTTGTAGCCCTTTTCACTTAATTAATAAAATCATTAGGAATAATTTTAAAATTCCTGCAGCGTTTGTTCACTTATGTTCCGTAGAGAGGAGCCATATACAGGTTGAGTTTAGTAGATTTCATTATTCTGGGGCTCCTTCAAAGGCTCTTTCCTAATATTTTTGCAATAAATTAATAAAAAGAAACTTTTGAAATAACAAAATTCAATCCAAGAATCTGAAAATCCAAGCCAGATAATAGTCAATCTGCCAGTACCCTAAAAAAACAGATTATATCTAGCATTCTTTCTGAATTCCCAGAACATAGTAGGTTCAAAATACATTTTTGTTGAGTTAATGAATGAAGGAATAATAAGTATTATACATAAGTCTCTGGCCATTAAAACAATGGAGATAAGAGTCTTCCTCTAACCCATCAGTGTGAAAGGATTATCAAGATCCTTGAAGAAACAACTGAACATGATAAATAATAATTTTTAGAAATAGGGTAAAAACCATATGAATATTTAAATAATTGTTACAGAGAGGTATAGCTTAGAATTTGTATGGACTATTCTAAACAATTTATTTAACATGCTATTTCATCTCGCAACCAAGTTCTTGTTTAAAAATTTAGCCATTTATAGGAGGAAACTTGCCCAAGTTTTTACATTGAGGTTAGGCTATTCCAGCCATCAAAACTTTCCATAGATCAACTATTCTATGCTTTCTGGTACATAACTGGAATTTCACTAGAATATTTGCTTGAAATGTGTAAGGAAATCCCTAAAGGAATACATCTTAGAAAATTTGTGATCCATTCTGTAACTGCCTATACAAAAAAATATAAATTAGGCTATTTTCTTTATATAACAAGAGTTCCTTTCTCTGCTTACCATGTATCTAAAAGTTACGAGTTTCAGCACAACACACTTTTCTGTCAAGTACCTCAGTATCTCATGATGTCAAGGGTTCAGCACAGGCTCTTGATGGATATTGATATGTTCAGAGACTCTGAAGCATCTACACTTATCTGTATAGCAGATATCAAAATTAATCCTCAGGCTTCATCTGCTGAGATTCTGATTAGGCGTCACTCAGGTTTTTATATTTAATACACTCATCTGAAATAGAGAGATGGACAATAATAAAATCATAGCACTTAAGGGGATTTCACACAACTGTAACTTATCTCAAATTTCAAGAGCAACTATGCCCTCACTTTTTCCCTTGATAAATCCAATAGAAGCCCATTAACCAATTTTTCTCAGTGTCTATCATTCACTTTAAGATTAGTACCCCTCAACAAATGTTTTCAGTGAATAGTGTGTACAGCTTCTGAAAATTTGTTTTTTTCTGTTATGTATTAAAATACAACTTTTGAGAAAAATAAAAAATTAAAATTAAAATTAAAAAAAAAAGGATTCACTACCCTTCAAAAGCCAACAAACTCATAAAGTTGAAGTTTTTCACTACCATACTTAATATTTGTGTTTAGGGGGTGTTGAACATGTAGACTATGGAAGGAAAACACTTACTGCTATTTAGATTATACCTCAAATACTGAGGTATGATCTGATCAGTTATATTGATGCTATATATATATTAAATAAAAGAATCGTCTTTAAAAAAAAAAAAGATTAGTACCTTATAGTTGTACAGTATACATTACATATTTTCAATTGACAACAGAATATTCTAAATTAGAAAATTTTAAAAAATCTTTTTCCAGATATGTTAATTTCCATCCATATTTGTGGAAATGACCAACTGTAATAATATTAGAAGGTCTATCTAAGGATATTTTCCAACATGCATCAGCGGATAAAGCACAGATTTGTGAAATGCTTTGTTACCTGTTCATTAACCAGCAGTTGTTATTGTCCACCACAAACCTGGGAAAGCTCTGCACTTTGGTTTATTTACTGTGCATTGTCAATGTCTGCAAATGCAAACAGTCAGATTAAGAACATAGTCAGCTAGTCCTTTTAGCAGGGTTTGTAAGTACCACACAAATTGCACCCCAAATACCTTCAGGTGTGGAAAGAACCGCATCTCCCTTTGTGAATTCTGAGGCCAATAATCAGCTTCAAACTAAAGTGGAACTAGCAAGACTTCCTCTTCTGATCAGACAGAGATAACAGTGAAACCCTACCTGTCAGACTTTGCCCATGGCCCTCAGACAAAATCATGATGGACTACGGTAAGCACATTTAACTTACAGGTGAAGGAAAATACTAACAGTGAAAAATATTCCTGAGAATCAGGGAATTTAAAACAAATATCAGAAAACATATTAGTTGCACTTATTGAATGAGAGGTAAATTGGAAGATAAAGGGCAATGAGCCTGCTTTGATACCTAACAACAACAACAAGATATTTATTCCTATGCTTTGGGGATACAGATGGAGGCAAAAGCCAGGGTCCAGAGTTAGGGTTAAAGAGGTGCAATGGAAGAGGAGAGTGAAGCACATGCTGTCATCCTCCTTCAGGAGAACATGTCTACAGGCAAATTTAAAACTCACATGTCGGGAGAGGCTGTCTTGAAACTGATGTCAGATACCTTAAAAGGAGGCTCAAATGGCCATCACCCCTGGCTGCCCTGGTTTGCCTTGTTGAAATACTATGTCACTAAAGAGCGGTTTCACATCAATAGCTTTCTTGGCCTCACACTCGAAGACCTACAATGGAAATAGAATACCTCTGCTCTTTTACTGTGCACATGAAAGGAAAAGAGGAAGGAGCTTTCTGATCCTTTAAAACAAGCTTCCAAGCACTTCACTCTCTTTTGAAAATCCTGTGAAGCTTCCTCCCGACACACACTCTGGAGTTGCATTATGTGTGTGCAGTGCATTAACTTGGTGTTTCAAGCACTTTACCTGATGCCTAGTTGAAATGTCCACCTCTCTGGGACTTTTTTGCCGGGTGCCCTATTTTCCAGCTCAGCAACAGCATGTAGGTTGGGGCTATTGAAGCTGGCACTTATTGTGGATTGACAATAGATTGATAGATAACCTGGGTTCTATTTCCTGCTTTTCCATACACAGTTTTGTGATCCTAGCAAGCCACTTTTCTTACCTGAGCTTCCTTCCAATATCTGTAAATCAAAAGTGTCCATATCTGTAATTTTTAATTTCTACATTGGAAAATTAATATCTGAAGGTAATATTTATTCCTTTGGCAGGATTTTGACCTTCATGGTAAAAATGGAAGAAGATAAATTTCCATCTTTTTTTTTTTCTAATACAACAGAACCTGTTTGTGTGTAATTCAAGATTTTAGTTGACTTTCAAGTATTTCCAAGAATTTAATGGTGGTTTAGCAAAGCCTCATCCATCTCAAATGCTCTGATTTACTTTCCACAGTTATTTACACTGACAAAAATACTTTGATAAAACATGAAAATGGTAGTTTTGAATAGGGATTTAAAGTGCTAAAGTTTTTTGGTTTGGTTTGGTTTTAGTCACCCACACCTTGGGAGACCTCTGCCTAGCTGTTTTAAAGAAGCATTTCTACTTTGTATCCTTCCAAGGTGTTCCCCATTGTTTAATCTCCTCTTGGAAAGATTTAGCCCAAGGAGGGGAAATCAGCACTTAAGTTAATTCCCTAGGCTAGCTGGCAGCATGGTGGAGAGGGTTTGTTGAGTAATGCTTTCAACAAAGCTGATTATTATCTTTTTATCTCAGCCAGTTTTCTAGTTAGGTGCTTTACTTTGTCATTTTATTTCCTTTTAAATTTTCATTTTCATTAAAGCTATGTGTAATTTGTTTAAAAGGTCAAATCATTCTGGAAGTGATTATTACAGTAAACTATACAGCAGTTCCTTCCCCCCACCTCCCTGCTGCTGACTCCAATTCCCACACCATCACCTTCATCCTATACTGGCTGTCCTGATTCCAGAATCCCAGGTCATTCTCTCAAGTCATTCGCTTATTTTGCTGATTAACATATTCCAGTAGTCTTATAAGAAAGGAAGCCCGTTCTCCTGGCCTTGTAGATTGAACTCTTTTTCAGACTTTACTCTCAATTTAGTCAAGTTTCAGAAGGAAGCAGATATTTATATGTTTCTTCAATCTGTTTTGCTCAACAAACAAGAAGGCCAGTGCTTTCTTTGCAGTATTAAATTCAACTTTCAATAATTGTCATTTCAGTGTGGAGTTAACAGGGCATACTTAACTACGATAGGATTTCCTCATAAACTATGTCAAATTTGTTTTATAAGCCTTTAGTGAAATTAATTTTAGTTTTTTTGCTGTGTTATCCAACTCAACACCAAGATTAGAGTCATTGCTTTCTGCCCTCAAACACATTTCTTGTATTCTTATTGAGATTGATAGCAGCCAGACACAGGATCAATCGGATTTTAAAATTCTGTCATCTCTGTCTTCTCTTCAGGGCTTCATGTTCAGAAATAGTGCTGTCTACACTGTCTTTCTGCCTTTTGTCCCACTTTTATATTTTATTTTCTCATTGCTGCCTGTAAGTTTTGCTCAACCCCTTCTAATAGCTCCGTCAAATTGCTGATCCTTAACAAAAAAAGGTAGCATGATTTCAACTGCAAGAACCGAATGAAAGTGGAGTTATCTTAATTATCTTCCTAATAAAGAAGTCCAGTGGTAGGCTGTTGCTGAGCTGATTAGTAACTCAGTGATATCATCAAGGACCCACAGGCAAGCTTTCTGCTCTGCTGTTCTCAATATGTTAGTAGTGTCTCCTTTGCAGTAACAAATTGGCTTTTGCAGTTCCATGAATTGTTTCCAGTCTCTTAGCCCAGCTGACTTATCCCTTCTATGTGTTCAGAGAACTACCTACATTCTTCCTTCTATTGCATGTAAGAGCAGACAGATATACTTTATGGAATCACAAGTTTCTTAATGACAGCTGTTTGTATTTGCTGTATGCATCACTACTATCCTGTTCACAGGAGGTGTCCAACAAATGTGTGTTGAATTAAATAAATTGTTGAGCCCCAAATACTAGTAAATAATTAACTCCAGACATGCCACTGACCTTCAAAGTTACCTAATTAACTTATCTCTAAAATGAGCTGTTCTCACTATTTTTGTAGGGATTTTACTCAATGGTGTATTGCTGTTTGGAATGCAATTTACAGATTTGGAATTCCAAGGAGTGCAAAGTAAACAGAATACAACAATTGAAGCAATTTAAAACAAACAATATTATAGACATGCTCACATTCAGAACAAAATCAAGTGCTGAAGAACATAGGAGATGTTGATTTTTCATTCTTCTCATTCTTAGATAGCTTTAAAAGCTAAAAATAGAGATAATTCTTTCATGTTACTTTTAAGCCATTCAGTTAATTTGCTTATTCATTCAGAGTATTAGCACAAATAATGTAAAAACAAATTACAATTTCTAATGTAATGACATGAAGGCAAGTGAATTAATATAATAATGAGTACATCAATAGCAGCAGCTTGTTTATTTCTCCAGTTATTTGAGTAGAGTGGTAAGAGGAGAAGGGAACAAAGGAGAAATATGGAACATTTCTTCAGTATAGGGCTTTTGCACCAATAATTAGATCTCAATTTCTTTCTAGTCTGCTTTTATCTACAATAGCTCTTCCTACATGAAAAATTAAGCCATTATCCTCTAAAGGGATTAAGTCTTTGTTGTTGTTGTTGTTGTTGTTCCAGATGTTGTCCATCACTTTCTATTTTCCTGAGTTAAACACTGTGATCTGTGCCCCTGCAAACTTCTCCATAGGACTTCTGAAAGATTCCCCTGGTTTACCATAGCCGATTGCATCCATCAGAAATAATACTTAATTTGCAACAGTCTATGTGTCTATGCAATCACAACATTATGTCATTATTCTGAACTATTGATCATTTGCAATAGTCACTTTCTAATAAAATGCTATTTAGAAGGGAGGATATTTTCATTCAATGTCAGAATGTTTTATTTCACCTGTCTTTTTTAATTATATAAACTCTGTTTCCTTCTTTGTAAAATGGGAATAGGTGTGCCTTACACATGGCTATTGAGGAATTAATACAAGAAAACCATTTAGCATACTTTTTTAGATTGCTCATGCTCAATAAATGCTGACTAGAACTAGTAGACTTAAATCATAGCTAACACTACTTTTTGGTTTACTTGTCTAATTGCCCACAAAATTAAAGCTAAGTATCACTAAATTAATAGAAGACATGACAAAATTCTGTATCTTTGTCCCATCTGAAGATTTAGGGTGATGTTTCTAAGAAATTGGAAAATATGTAGGTTTTTCCAAGGTTTTCTAGCCCCCCAAATTTCAAGTATAAATTATGATTGTATTTTTAAAACACTGACTTTCTTTCATTTAAAAAAATCAATGTGGGTGTTTTATATATCCAAGATCTTATGTCAGTTTACTCAAGTATTACCACAGGCTGGTCAAATTCAGCTTTGTTTATTCAATTAATTGTTTTTCAAACATTAAACTTATTTAAAATGTTCAATATGCATTTGGTTGGTGTTAATAATTTTTCATTTGATTCACAGTGTGAGACTATTATTTAAACTACATAAATTCTAGAGTATGGAGTTTGTATAATAATTACAATATTATGAATTAATAGATTCTTACATTATAAGCACCTCATGATTTGCTATTTCTATTCTAATTGTATCAACAAGCTCTCTGTATTTGAGATTTTAGTCATTTTAACAGAAACTTAACAACAGAAGAAAAAAATTGAACTTGTCCCTTAAGAAGCAAGATGTCAACTTCAAATGAAATAGAAATTTTGGAAATAAATTTTATCTACCTAAGGTAGAGAAAGGATATTTAGTCTTGAATATTTAAAAGAACAGAATTATCTTTCTTAGTTTTTCACATTCTTATAAAATAGCTACTTTTTGAAAAAGAAGCATCAGGATTGTTTAGTTTTCTGTGAAGCAGTGTGTTTGGCAAACAAATGCAAAGAATGGAGACATTTTTCCAGCTTCCTTGAAAAACTCTGGATGCATGACTGCACATCATCTCTCCAAAGTGAAAATACAAATGAGAGCGACCACTTAAAACGCATTCTCTCTCTCTCTTCTCTCTCATTCCCTCTATCTCTTTCTGTCTCCTCCCCCCACACACACTTGGTAGAAACATGGGGATTATGGGAACAATCTTGCTAGTATAAATCATTATTATGCATTAGATTTTGCATTTATTTTATAGAAGAGGTTTTTCTCAGCTCTTTCAGAGATTGATATACAGTAAAAAAGTTTAAAACTAATGTATCTGACTTACAGTTCAAAATGATATCTGGGTAGCAATTTCCCAATTTTCAACAAAACACTTATGAATATACAGAAAAAGATAAGACACCATATCACTATTGAAAGTTAAAACTGATAATCAGTCCATTTTCACATGGACAGATATTTTACTAGCCATAAAGAAGAATAAGATTAGGAAAAAGAGTTGGCAGCTCACCCATTCATCAAACAAAGAGTCAAATGTAGAAAGGAACAGAAGTGTTGCTGTCACTCCCTGACGGTGGGGATCAGCACTGTCCAATATCATAGCCACCAACCACATGCAACTGTTGAGAACATTTTTATTGTGGCTACTAGAAAACTTCAAATTACTTATGTGTCTTGCATTTGTGGTTCCCATTACATGTAGACAGTGTTAGTCTATATCATGGCGTAGACAGCCACAGTCTATATTAACTATAAAACTGGCCAGCTTGGTGGAGCTTCTCTTTGACATGGCTAGAGTACTTTTCTTCTCTATTCTCTATTTTTATATATCACATAGTCACTTGGTCTCAGAAAAAAAGGCAGAAATTAGGAGTGAAGTGGTGGTGATGATTAACTACTGATGCTTTATTACATCAGGAAGTTTGTAGAAAGGGAAGCCAGTGAGGAGTCCTAATAGAGAATGCATGGAAGACAGCAATTTTTAACTTATAGCAACTTTGCAGCATGTTAGAGAACCAGGTGGAGTGATAGGATAGGAGCCATACCTCATAAAAACACTGCTGTTCAATGGGAAGTTAAGTGGGAACAGTGTCTTTCAACCCGCTTTCTAACTATAGATCTGAGGAATGGGGTCCATCAACTCCCACTCAGAGTAGGAAGAGGGAATTTGTGTTCTCTATCTGTTGGCAAATTTGAAGTCCAGATAGATTTCTCTTCGTTCAAATGTAAATACCAAAACAAAAAGAAGAGAGAAAAAATAAGAGCAAAAAAAAAAATGTACTTAGAGCAATAGGAAAAAATAATTCTACAGAATAAGGGAAGAGAAATATACTGAAGTTTTGGTGCAGCAGTATATTTGGGAAAAAATTTACAATGAGCTTTTAAGTTCACTTATAATTGCACTGGAGATTTTTGGGGAAGGGGAGGGACAATGTGAAAAATTTAAACTCTTAACTGAAGACAAAGTAAATACCAAAATGGTTGACTCTCTACTTTAGCCCTAAATGAGGCTGCTCCTTTTTGTAGCCACAGCTGATACAACTATAAATTGGAGTCTGATCCTGCAGTCAACAAATTTCAAAGTTAATTGATACTGCAGCATTATTCCCTCTCATGTAATAATAAAAGTTTTGTTGGAAATAATGAGACACTAAGATTTAAAAGGGCCAAATTTTGAATATTTGAATAACTCAGAGTAACTCAGACACACAGATCCTTCTGAATTTCCTTTACCAATTAACATACCTCTGTTGGAGAGGCTGGTCTTGCCTTGCTTAGAGACTCTACTATGACTTTACCCAGAGTGGTTGGTTTGAAAGAGGATGCCAAGTTCCCACATCACCAAACTTTACTGCCCCTTGGTATGTAGTGAGAATTCACTACTGAGAACTAGTGGTAGCATATGCCATAGGGCCAATTATAGACAAAACAGGGAAGAAAAGACTTAAATCCCAAAAGGACTATAACATTTGTTCTTACTTATTTTGGAGAAGTCTTGAAGGATGTGTGTGAATGGCTGCTAAGGGTTCTAGACCAGAGAGGGTAGAATGTAACTGTAACTTTAGCATATTAGAGTGATGGCACTTTCCCGGAAATGTGGGATTCAGTGTTCTAACTTAAGAAGTTGGAAATAATTTTAGTGTTTTCTCAGGTAACAAACCCAAACTAGACTTGACATTGATTTAAGCTTAATAAACTTGAGATACCAAATATTATTTGCCTTAATGCAAAGGATAAAATGCAAATATTTCGGGATTTTAGGAATAAGAACCATGGAGTAGATTTATCATGCATGAACAGTTCAGCCTCCATTCTCATGTTCTGAGGGGCTTAAAAGACATGTTCTTGCCAGTCATGGTGGTGCACACCTGTAATCCCAGTGGCTCAGGAGGCTGAGGCAGGAGGATCAGCAAAAACAAGGCACTAAGCAACTCAGTAAGATCTTGTCTCTAAATAATACAAAATACGGCTGGGGATGTGACTCAGGAGTTGAGTGCCACTGAGTTCAATCCTTGGTACCAAAAAAAAGAGACATACTCTTTACCAAAACATGGCAGATATATTAGATGAGGGCAGTGCCAATTGCCTGGAAATATACTATATATACTATAGTGGTACTCTACTGGGAAGAATGGAGAAACTTTGGTCAAAGGGGAGGGAAGGGAAAGAGGGGACACAGGGGCAGGAAAGATGGTGGAATAAGAGACAACAATGCCCTAGGTACACGTATGACTGCACATATGGTGTAACTCTACATTGTGTACAACCAGAAAAATGAAAAGTTGTACTCCATTTGTGTACAATGAATCAAAATACATTCTGCTTTCATGTGTACCTAATTAGAATAAATTTTTAAAAAGAAGTTATTGGAAAAGGAAAAAAAGTTCAATATTTATTTCTAAAAAAAGAAATATACTGTAGTGGTACTCTATGAGGTGAGAATGAAGGAAGATACCATCATTGAACTGTGGCCCCTGTTTCCAATAAGAATGACGCCATCCTGGGGTAACAGAAGCCAGCAATCAACACTTAACTTCAAGATTCAAGATGGGTGTGTTTGCCATGATGGACAGCAAGCCTGAGAATTTTGTAGTGGCTAATTGATCATTAGGACTGAAATAGATGGATAGCCTTTCAAGGTTTATATGAAATCAAAAGAAATTTAGTCTGATGTCAAACCTTCATACCTGAGTCAATTGGCAGACTCAGAGAAATCTTCCACTTAGTTTTCCCTGAAGAGAATTTATAAACACCTCAAGGAGCAGAATGTATTGACAGTCAAGTTAAGATTATGTGAGGACATACCTAGGTTTTTGAAGGATTATATAAGACTAGTTTGGAGCTATTTATTGTGAACTCAGAATGCTACCTGTGCAAGACTCATTAGAATGAAGACCTTTGGAAGCCAGATAATAAGTGAAGTTTTGATCTGAGTTTATCTCATAGCAAGATGAATAAAGAAAAAGCCCATGAAGTTGTTCTGTGTTTATTCCACAAATTCCTGGGTTTACAGTTGGAATATACATTTTCAGCATTTAGAATCCCCATCTTTGTTTCTTTGACATGTGGAACAGCATATTAACACGTGAGAGAAAGTATGAAGTACAAGTCCCTGGAGTTCCCATTAATTAACAAAAGAGCAAACCCAAAGAAATACTTATCCCCAAGAAAATCAGATGACTGTGCCTTGTCACATACTTGATTGGTAGATCTAAGAGAATAGTTATGTACTACCACAGGTTGTGGATTTAATCATAGTTGATGTTGCATTGAAACCTCTGGCATGAGATAAACAGCTGTCCCCATTTTGTGACTGTGTCTTCCCTATGCCAACAAACTTAAAATAATATTAAAACATACTAAAAGTGACATGCTTCACATGGCAAGGATGGCCATATACTTTCACCATGTTTCTTCAGAGCTCTGTCAACTCTATGTACATTTTTCTAGACTGAGGGATTTTGATAGCTTTTGCTATTTCACAGGATATCATGATGATAGAACCTAGTGAATGAGAGATAGAAAGTAACTTTACCCATTCCTGTTCTAAGTATGGGCCTCAGACCAGTAGCAGCAACAACAGCATCACCAGAGAACTTTTTAGAAATGTAGAATTGCCCAATTTCAGACCTCACCCCATGCCTATGAAATCAGTCACTTAATGTTAGCCATATGCTCAACTGACTTAAATGTATATTTGTTTTAGTTAGCTTTTTATTGCTATGGCCAAAATACCTGACAAAAACAATGTAGAGGAGGAAAAGTCTATTTTGGCTCATGGTTTCAGGGGTTTCGTCCATGGTCAGCTGACTCCATAGTTCTGGGCCTGAGTGGAAGCAGAACATCATGGCAGAAGATTGTGGCAGAGGAAAACAGTTCAGGACATGGTAACCAGGAAACAGGAGCTCTGCTCACTAGAGACAAACACAAACCCCAAAGGCACACCTCCAATGGCCTACTTCCACCAACCACACTCTACCTGTCTACAGTTACCACCCAGTTAATTCATATCAGTGGATTAATCCACTGATTAGGTTACATCTCTCATAATCTAAGTGTTTCACCTCTGAACATTCTTGCATTGTCTCACACATAAACTTTAAGGGGACAACTCATGTCTAAACCATAACAACACTGAAGTTTTAAAAATACAATTCTGGATGCTTTAGAGAATGGTTGTATATGTGGGTATCCACTTTTCTGAAAAAAGAATTAGACTGACAAAATAATACATGAATTTATGAATGATCACTGTTATGATTTCCTCCTCTATGACTTTCCACCATGATGTTCTGCCTCACTTTGAGCCCACAGCAATGGAGTCAGCCTTCTATGGACTGAAACCATAAAACCATGAGCACCAAATATACTTTTCTTCCTTTATGTTGTTCTTGTCAGATTTTTTGGTCACAGCAATGAAAAAGCTGATTAAAACAATCACTAATGATTTAAGCTCGTTATAAAGGAGATTTGAAAGAAGAGCAGGATTGAAGGATCCATGACAAGAAAGTCTAATGAAAACTTTTATGGAATGCATCTCTTGGCTAATTCTAGACCATGACATATTTATCTTCCTTGTGAACTCTCACTGCCAAGGAGCTCTCAATAATCAGGTGAAATGTTAATTTACTTGATAACTTTCTTACAACTATTTTATGTTATGGTTTGGATATAAGGTAACCCCCCAGAGCTCCTGTGAGGCAATTCAGGAATGTTCAGAGGTAAAATGCTTACATTAAAGGGGCTGTAACCTAATCACTGATTAAGTCACTCGATGGTTTAATAATTTGAAAAGACAATGTACTGGGTGGCAACTCTAGGCAAGTGGGACATAGCTGGAGGAGGTGGGTCACTGGGGGCATGGTTTGGAGTTATATATTTCTTCCTGGTTCCTCCCACTCTCTTTTTGCTTCCTGGCTATTATAAGGTAAGCAGTTTTCCTCCATCATGCCCTTCTCCCACGATGATCCACCTCACCTTAGTCCCAGAGCAATGGAGTCAGTAAACCAAGGACTGAAACTCTGAAACGGTAAGCAATAAATAAACATTTTCCCCTGTTGTTCTGATTAGGTGTTTTGGTCACAGTGATGGAAAGCTGACTAACACATTACATGAGGGAAATGGAATTCCAACGTAGGCAGTTTGGCTCTAGAATCAACATTAAGCATGCTAGTGCCCAAACACCCTCATAACTGACCTGTGGGAAATTTAGTAGATAAATCTTTTATTTATGATGCATATTCCTTAGTAAAGGGCATGGTGGAGAGGAGCTGCCTCAAAAAAGAGGGTATGAGTCATACTCAACAGCTTTGTATGAGTTGAAGACTTGGAAGTAGGAAAGAAAATGTAATTAAAGGAGTGTGTTTTGATATATGAACTGGAGAACATTTGGCCAAACTACAATACACATGCTTCTGCACCAAATACAAATGTTGGACTCAAGATCATATAATAAATATGAGTAAGGTATAGCTGAGAAAGTAGAGACCATATTTGTAGACATTAGTGCTGGGCAGAAAGTAACTTGAGTTCAGGGTTAGATTTCTATACTACTCCTAGTGCTGGATTCAACCATTTTGTCCCTGATGTTTGGTGAATAATTTGTTTCTTTTTTAACATTTGAAAGTCCATCTCTAGCATGGATTAATGAAGGATTCAAATATAAAACATGACACTTTCACCACCCACAGACCTGGAGAAATATATCAGAAAATATTTAATGGCTCTCAGACTTGACAACAAATAGTCATAAATATAAGAAGTAATAAGACATATTTGACTTCACATGTATTTCATATTTCTGAACATCAAATCAACTTCCAAAATAAAATGAGAAATTTAATAGATTATGACAAGAAAATATGACAGGCAAAATTATGTTAAGAATAATAATCTCATGTAATCAATGAGAAGAACCATAATTCTCCATAAGTGGGAAAGTGCTAAGCCAGCAAGTAAATGCTTTACTATAGAAGATACTTTCATGACAAGAAATGTATATATAAAATAATTTCATTCATAAGAATTACTAAGGCATTGAAAATCTATTAATTGAAGATATCTCAATTCTGGCCAGTTTGTGGTAAAATAGGCATACTTATTTGTGGATGGCAAAAGTATAAATTGATTCAACCTTCCTGGCAAGTAGCTTGCCAGTGTACCTCAAAAGCCTTAAACCTAACTATTTACCTACTTATTTCATTTCTAGGAGTCTATCTGCTTCAGTCAGTGTTCTCCAGAGAGACAAATGAATAGGATAAAAAAAGATATGAGAAAAGATTTATTAGAGCAATGGGGTCACTCAATTATAGAGGCTGAAAAGTTCTACAATTGGCCACCTGAAATCTGGAGACCAGAGAAGTCAGTAGGATAGCTTTGTCTATCTCCCAGGGTTTCAGAACAAGGAAGCAATAGTGCAACTCTCAGAGGCAGAAGACCCTAGAGCCTGATGACCACAGGTAAAAGTTTTAGAGTCCAAAACTCAGAGAATGTGGAGTTCTGGTGTCCAAGGGCTGGAAAAGAATAATACAGAAGAAGAATTATCATTCCCTCTACCTTTTTGTTCATTCTGGGCTCCCAAGTAATTGCATGGTACTTACTTACATTGAGGGCAGATCATTGCTACTCAGTCCACTGACCCACACACTCCTCCAGAAATACCCTCACAGACCCACCTAGGACAGCCAACTATCTAATCAAATGAAAATGCCCTGGGTTTCCCTTTCAGTAGAAGAGGAGTGGATACCTAAGTATCCCTTAATTCAGTCAAGTTGACCCTCAAAATCAACCATCAAATTATCCCAAGAACATAATAATATGGACAAATATTTCTGTACAATGTGGTATGTTGAAGAATTTTTACTAAGAAAATTACAAACAAATAATAAACCATAGGATAGCTGTTAAATAAATTATAGTCTGGCCATGTAATTAAAAAAATATGAGGCACTATTTAAAAACTGAAATTTTAAAATAATATCATTGGCTAGGCAGAATCAATATTGTCAAAATGGCCATACTACCCAAAGCACTATATAGATTCAATGCAATCTCAATTAAAATCCCAACATCATTCCTTATAGAAATAGAAAAGGCAATCATGAAATTTATTTGGAAAAATAAGAGACTCAGAATAGCCAAAACAATCCTCAGTAAAAAGAATGAAACAGAAGGCATCACAATACCAGACCTTAAACTACACTACAAAGCTATAGTAACAAAAACCGGCATGTTATTGACACCAAAATAGACATGTAGACCAATGGTACAGAATAGAAGACACAGAGACTAACCCATTTAAATACAGTTATCTCATACTAGACAATGGTGCCAAAAACATACACTGGAGAAAAGACAGCCACTTCAACAAATGGTGCTGGGAAAACTGGAAATCCATATGCAGCAAAATGAAACTAAACCCCTTTCTCTCACCATGCCAAAAATTAACTCAAAGTGGATCAAGGACCTAGGAATTAGACTTTGCACCTAATAGAGACCCTGCACCTAATAGAGGAAATAGTAGGCCCAAATCTTCATCACGTCGGATTAGGCCCTGATTTCCTTAACAAGACTTCTAAAGCACAAGAAATAAAAGCAAGAATCAATAAATGGGATGGATTCAAACTAAAAAGCTTCTTTTCAGCAAAGGAAACAATCAATGAGGTGATCAGAGAGCCTACATTCTGGGAGCAAATTTTTGCCACACGCACATCAGATAGAGCACTAATCTCCAGGATAAATAAAGAACTCAAAAAACTTAACACCAAAAAAACAAACAACCCAATAAATAAACGGGCTAAGGAGCTGAATAGAAACTTCTCAGAAGATATACAATCAAGCAACAAATATATAAAGAAATGTTCAACATCTCTAGCAATTAGAGAAATGCAAATCAAATCTAAGATTTCATCTCACGCCAGTCAAAACGGCAGTTATAAAGAATACAAGCAACAATAAGTGCTGGCAAGGATGTGGGGGAAAAGGCGCACTCATGCATTGCTGGTGGACTGCAAATTGGTGCAACCAATCTGGAAAGCAGGATGGAGATTCCTCGAAAAACTTGGAACCACCATTTGATCCAGCTATCCCACTCCTTAGCCTATACCCTAAAGAATTAAAAACAGCTTACTACAGTAATGCAGGCATTTCAATGTTTATAGCAGCACAATTCACAATTGCTGAACTGTGGAAGCAACCCAGATGCCCTTCAATAGATGAATGGAAAAAGAAACTGTGGTATATATACACAATGGAATATCACTCGGCAATAAAAGAGAATAAAATTATGGCATTAGCAGGTAAATGGATGGAACTGGAGAACATCATGCTAAGTGAAGTAAGCCAATCCTAAAAAACCAAAGGCTGAATGTTTTCTCTGATTAGTGGATGCTGATCCATAATGGGGGTAGGGATGGGGAGCATAGGAGAAATGGAGGAACTTTGGATAGGGCAAAGGGGAGGTAGAGAAAGGGAGGGGACCTGAGGGTAGCAAAAAGGTGAAATGCGATTGACATCACTACCCTAGGTACGTGTACGAAGACACAAATGGTGTGACTATAACTTGTTTACAACCAGAGAAATGGAAAATTGTGCTCCATATGTGTACTATGACTTCAAATGGATTCTTTTGTTTTAAAAAATAAGTTAAAAAAATAAAATAAAATAAGATCATTGGCATAGTGTGAATATGCTAACAATAAAACATTAAGTAAAATATCAGTGCATAATCCAAACATATATAATTCTGATTATGTAATATATATAATATATTTAAAGGTTGATATAGAACTACATTTAAGTTAGCATTGTTTTATATCTGGCTAATGATATACTGTGATAATTTTCATTTTCATCTTTATATTTCTCATATTTTAATGTAATAGACTTGTTACTACTATTAACTGTAAACACAGTGAATTTTAAATTATTTGAGCTGATTTCTTTATTGTCATGATGTTCTTTATTCTTACCCTTTCCAATATTTTAGAGTACTTTGGGCAATAACTATGGGGTGAATAAATATGAAAAAGTGCTTTGTAATGTCTGGAGACAGATCACTGGCAATTTTCATGTTTTAAAAACTTTTAAAGTAGTCAATTCTTTTGGTCTATGTAATCTTCCCATTATTTAGCATTTTTTAAAAAATACATAGCAGGCTTCTTTCCTAAAATAATTTAAGGTAGCTTACAAGATAGGATATATGCAATATGTTATATAAAGTAAATGTGAAATCAAGGCCAGGAGAAAAATGAAGAAGTAAATAAGTTCTTAATAGGCATTGCCTTGATTTATGTTTGAACATTATGTCCGATTTCCATGTCTATGGCTAACACAAAAGAAAAACCATTGAAAGAGTCATAAGCCTAATATGTAAATAATGTGCTTGGAGAGGGGGCTAGGAGTGGGTGGGGAAAGTTTGTTAAAATTTGGAGGAAATAGCCGGGCGCGGTGGCTCACGCTTGTAATCCCAGCACTTAGGGAGGCTGAGACAGGAGAATCGCGAGTTCAAAGCCAGCCTTAGCAAGGGCGAGGTGCCAAACAACTCAGTGAGACCCTGTCTCTACATAAAACACAAAATAGGGCTGGGGATGTGGCTCGGTGGTTGAGTGCCCCTGAGTTCAATCCCTGGTACCAAAAAAAAAAAAAAATTGGAGGAAATGGAGCATGAGTGTTGGAACTCGTCCCTCTAAAGGTGATCGTAATTAGCACATGCCTCCTCGATACTCTCTTGTAATGTTTTTTTTCTAGAAATGGGCTTTGAGAGATTACTCTCCATGGGTCTTTCATGTTTCTGCATGTCCTCCAACCAAAGACAATGATTACCTTTATCTATACAAAATTGTGTACAAAGCAGTCTTAGAAAACAGAGAGAGTGACTTCTGGCACAAAGGGTAGGTTTGCCTTCTGCCTGGTATGTTAAAAATAATCTCTCTTCCTGAAGCAAAGGCCACACAGATTTGCTTACTGTCTACTATAAAAGTTCAGGGTTTTGAAACTTGTGGTTGTTTAGTTTTGACCCAAATCCATTGCATGCACAGCATCTGCACGAGCCCTGATGTCCCTCCTATGTAACTTGGAAGGCAAGGAGAACCAAAACAAATACCATGCTCCTGTTCCTTGCTGTGTCATGAGCAACAAAGTACTTGAAAAATAACCATGCCTTCTGCTTACATCATGAAACCATGTCTGGCTAACTTATTAGCTTGAAAATAGGAAGACATTGCAGATTTTATATAGTTTTTGACAATAGTTTGGAAAGAAAGCTTTCCTTAAAGCCCCAAGACTACTTGGGAAAAGCTGTACCTTTGAATGAATGAATGTTTCAACAGGCTGAAGTTAAAATAAGAGAAAAAATAAAATCATTGCTAGCTCGTGATAATCAAAAATGGATATATTTGAAGGAAACTAAAGTACATAGGAAGTAAATTTATCCAACAGATTAGCAAGACAGGTAATAATAAACCTCCACATTCCAAAGAAAATTTACTGGTTAGATATTGTTCATTGCTGATGCAGTACTCAAAAATATGATTATATAAAAATATCTTGCATGAGGGTAGAAAAGATGGTGGAATGAGAAGGACATCATTACTCTAGGTACATGTATGATTGCACAAATGGTGTGACTACATTGTATACAGTCAGAGAAATGAAAAATTGTGCTCTATTTGTGTACAATGAAACAAAATGCATTCTGCTGTCATGTATAACTAATTAGAACAAATAAAAATAATTTGAAAGGAAAAAATCTTATTATTCATGCTGAAGAAATCAAGCTAAAAAGATGTCTTCTTTTTGTATAATATTTGTACATAATGGCATCAATGCAATGCATGCTTAAGTCTTCACACTTCAAAGAAATGACCTTTAAGCCACACTTAGGGAAAGTAAGCTAAAATCTGTGGGGCATTCCAGTTGCCAAGGACACTTGTAATCATTTCCTTAATTGTCCTTGACAATTTTATCATTAAAGGCGTGGAACATTAATTAATGATGGAACATCTATTCCTGGAAAAATAGGCCTTGCAGGCACAATAGACAGCTTATTCTTTGTACATTCTCTGTGAACACTGTTTTGACAGTGTGGGTCATCCATGTTGCAAGCGTTGCCTGGATGGCATGTAAACATTTGGAGCACTCGATTGTAAGAGAATTGGATTGAATAAAATCAATGCTGATAATGCTGAAAATATGTTCAAAACCAATGTTTCCCAAAGAAGCTTTTATGCCTAGATTAGTATCAGTGTTTAATTGACAGCCTCTTCACTTGGTTAATTACTTGGTCTATTGTGGCAGGGAGAGGGGAAGAAGGACAAAAGCATTTGTGTTCTGAATAGTTGCCAATAAGAGAATCAAATAAGAGAAAGCCGAACACCCTGCTACAGAATACCATCTTACATAAAGTCTGCCTTGCATACTCTATAATTTTTTTTGAATGACTGTCCTTAGAAAACAAATGGAAATTGTTGAAATAGAGTCTATCTTTCAAAACACAAGTTAGAACCATTGTATTTTATTGTCACCTTGTAGAACAAACTCTGAGGTAAACTTTTTGCCTCCATATAGCTTTTTCTGTAAATAAAAAGGCACAGAAAATAAGAGATGAACTTTTTAAAAAAACACATTTTGAGAATTTATTCTTTGTATGTTTAACTTCAGTATAAATTAAACCTTTTTTACACAAACTGAGATACTGTGAAAACACATGTAAATATTTGTTCTTTATGCCTTGAGTTTATAATACTACAATTTATAACAGCTCTTCCTTTTCCAGAATTTTTTTCTGAAAAAAAACCAAACTGCTAGCACTCAAAGATATTGAACATACATATGGATTCAGAACAGAAGTCAGTCTTAATTCATTTCCTTTTTGCTACATCCTCATCAGCCTGACTTGTTAATGTTCTTGTTTCTAAGGTTCAGTCTAAGGCTTAGTCCTTGATCCTCTGCTTTTTTCTTTCTGCACATATTTCTTTGGTGAGCTCATCTGGCTTTATGGCTTTAAATATTACCTATAACACGACTCTCATGTTTGTATTTCCAACATAGACCTCTTCTCTGAATTCCACTTGGACATCTAATTGGCATCTTAAACTTGTTCAAAGCTAAAGTTCTTGGTTGCCTTAAGCTCTGCTTCTCCCACAGCCCAACTCTCATTTCCCCCTTTCAGGCCTTCACTTCTTCAACTAAAACGGATGCCAGAAACTGTGTGTGTTTAATCTATCACCATTGCTATTGTTACAAGTTTATCATTTCTTGCCTACACATCACTGAGATCTCCTAACTGGGTGCCCTCTCCCATTCTTTTCTCTTTCATACTATTTTCAGTTACCTTTGTTTAAGCATAAGCATTTCACAGATGCTACCTCATTTTTAATGCTCATTAAAAATGTCTGGCATGGATGTGACCTATGCATTTTATACATGAAGAACCTGAGGATCCGACAGGTTGAAGCATTAGTAAGGAGCACAACCAAATATTAGGCCTAGGCTTTCTGATTCCTAAGCTTATACTTTTTTCTATCTATTAAACCAAAATATAATATATTCAGGACAGTGACCACCTGTTAATTAAATTAACTGACTAAAATATTAGTCAGACCTGTTGTTCTCTGTCCCCAAAGAGAGTTATGGATTGAATGCTTCATTTCCAACATTGATTTTGTTATAGACAAAACCTGAATTCAAACTTTTAGTTACAGACAAACCTTAATCCAGACTCTTGATCCATGTGTTTTGAAAGCCAAACAAATTGCTGTCCTTTGAAGGAGCAAGCCAAGGAAAAGCAGAAGGAAAGTACATGACTTGGCTCTGTCAGTCAAAACTCAATCTGTGCTGCAGATAGTCATTCTGGTGAATTTCTGAGTTGTTTTTTCATTTTTTTTTTTTTTAAGATCACTATTAGTGCAAAAATCAAAGCCAAGGAATCATGCCATGTTGACTGATGCGAGATATACCCTAGATCTAAATGATCAGGCAAGTCCTACAGTATCATCCCAACTTGTATTACACTTAGGTTTTTATTATTTATTTGGATGAAACATATTTTTAAATTTTAGTTGGGAAGAGGAACATCTTTTTATTTCAATTGGGAAGAGGACTAACTCACAAATCATCTAATTTTTCTTTTTAAACATAGAGGCCTAAATTGATGTATGTCTGAATGAACAAGTATCTTCTATGGGCTTAAAGATCTCTAGGCCTCCCATTTCCCAATTATCATATTCCACCAGAATGGTGGGGACCATCACATTGATCATGTGTTGGCTTTTGTACATAAATAAAATGCTATGGGCTTCTTAAGTTGAAATTACAAAACATTTGCTGAGTTTTTACATACCAAATTAGAATTATTGTTTAAAGATGAGAATATTGAGACTAAATGGATTAAATAACTAGCAAAAGTCCTGCTCTACTTAGTTGCAAACATTGTCTCTGGGTTCTACATCTGCATCTACTGTTTTTGTTTTCCCTCTGTAATTCTTAAAATTTGTTAAACATCCCCAGAATAGCCAAAGCAATCCTGAGCAAGAAGAGTGAAGCAGGAGGCATCACAATACCAGACCTTAAACTTTACTACAAAGCTATAGTAACAAAAATGGCATGGTACTAGCACCAAAATAGACATGTAGACCAATGGTACAGAATAGAAGACACAGAGACTAACCTACATAAATACAGCTATCTCATACTAGACAAAAGTGCCAGAAAACATACATTGGAGAAAAGATAGCCTTTTCAACAAATGGTGCTGGGAAAACTGGAAATCCATATGCAGTAAAATGAAACTAAACCCCTATCTCTCACCATGCACAAAACTCAACTCAAAGTGGATCAAAGATCTAGGAATTAGACCAGAGACCCTGCGTCTAATTGAGGAGAAAGTAGGTCCAAATCTTCATCATGTTGGATTAGGCCCCGAATTCCTTAACAAGACTCCAAAAGCACAAGAAATAAAAGCGAGAATCAATAAATGGGATGGACTTAAACTAAAAAGCTTCTTCTCAGCAAAAGAAACTATCAATGAGGTGAACAGAGAACCTACATTCTGGGAGCAACTTTTTGCTACATGCACATCAGATAGAGCACTGATCTCCAGGATATATAAACAACTCAAATAACAACACCAAAAAACCAAACAACCCAATCAATAAATGGTCTAAGGAGCTGAATAGAAACCTCTCAGAAGAAGATATATAATCAATGCAAATTAAAACTACTCTCAGATTTCATCTCACTCCAGTCAGAATGTCAGCTATCCAAAATACCAGCAACAATAAATGCTGGCAAGGATGTGGTGAAAAAAGCACACTCAAACATTGCTGGTGGGACTGCAAACTAGTGCAACCAATCTGGAAAGCAGTATGGAGATTCCTTAAAAAACTTGGAATGGAAGCACCATTTGATCCAGCTATTCCACTCCTTGGCCTATACCCTAAAGATTTAAAAATAGCATACTACAGTGATGCAGCCACTTCAATGTTTATAGCAGCACAATTCACAATTGCAAAACTGTGGAAGCAACCCAGATGCCCTTCAATAGATGAATGGATAAAGAAACTGTGGTACATATACACAATGGAATATTATTCAGCAATAAAAGAGAATAAAATTATGGCATTTGCAGGTAAATGGATGGAATTTGAGAACATTTTGCTAAGTGAAGTAAGCCAATCTCAAAAAACCAAATGCCCAATGTTCTCTCTGATTAGTGGATGCTGATACATAAGGGAGGTGGGAATGGGGAACATAGGAGAAATGGAGGAACTCTGGATGGGACAGGGAGGAGGAGGGGAGAGGGAAAAGGGAAAGCGTGTAGTAAAGATGGTTGAATGAGATGGTCATCACTACCCTAGGTGCATGAATGAAGACACAAATGGTGTGACTCTATCTGGTTTGCAACCAGAGAAATGGAAACATTGTACTATAAGTACTATATGTACTATGACTTGAAATGCATTTAAATAAATTAATTAAAAAATATATATAAAAAAATTTGTTAAACATCATTACTAAAACTACAACAAAAAGACAATGTCTTAAGTTTTGATCATAGTATTTAATTTTATAGAAATGTAATAATTCTTACCTTTGTGAACATAAGAATTAATACACAATTGACATCATATCATAATGCTATTTCTGTGGCATTATGGCTGGAACTTAATCCATAAAGAAAATATTTAGATTAAATGATAATTAAAGATAATATGCTTCATGTATTTGCCTTCTGAATATCTAAATTTTGGCCATTAATCCCTGAAAATTAATTCAGTATTATTAAAAATATATTTTCTTAATATGAGTTTATTAGTATTTGTTTACTATTAAAATTTGATAATTTTATTAAGATTATTAAAATTGTTCATCATAAAGGAGGAGGTGAGCACTTGGTGAAATTTTGTATTCATCAGGTTTAATGTTCAATTTTAAACATTTGAGACATAAATAACTTTGGTAACAGAGGTATAGATTAATGTCATGAGACAGCTAATTCTCTAGTGGATGTGTTGGTACTATAATTTATTAAAGCTAGAAGATGAAACAAAATTTTTATGTAATTTGCTTATAGCACCTGCATAGTACATAATAATTTGACTCTAGGATATACTTGGATTTGAGACTTTATTATGCCAAGATTGTAGCAAGATTTCCTAGATACTTAGCACCTAGATATTTATTTCCTAGAGAAATGCCTGTAATGTCTTTCTCAGAAATTCACACACACACACACAATTCCAGCAACCTGCCACTCCTAAGAGGCTAAGAGGCACGTACTTGTAGAATTCAATGCCTCAGTGATAGGCAAATTTATAATTTGATAGTTTTGGCTGTGTTTCTGCCAGAACAGGACAAGTCTCTACTTCCAAAGCATTAAAAATGGGAAGATAAGAGAATAAAAAAGATCTAGAAAAAAATCGCTGGTGACATTTGGTAGATAGCAAAATAAACTATATACCAATCTATAATTATTTCAAGTTATAATTGAAGTATTCTAATGTGACTAATTTGACCACAATTGTATTGCCTTAGATAATGTCTATAATTTTATTTAATTCACACACACACACAATTAAACATGTAACAAATAAAATTCTAGTCTAGAATTCTCACCCTCTATTCACTCCTCAATCCACATAAATTAGTTTATTTTTCTAAGGAAGTGAAAACTGTTCATGTCAAGATCATAAATGTTTTCCATGTTGCTAAATCCAACTGACACCTCCCTGTTTTCTTCTTCCTTGATAGCATCCAATGCAGCTGACTACTTCCTCTTTTCTCAAACACTTTCCTTGACTTCCATGAAGGCACTTACATTTCTGATTCTAGAGGTGTGTATGATGAGGCAATTTAGTGTTTGGAACCTGGCTGAGATCATTTGTGCTGCTATCAAAAAAATAAATAAAACCTAAAACTAGATAACATATAAATAACAGAAATGTATTTTTCACAGTTCAGGGGCTAGGAAGTTCAAGATCAAGGCATCAACAGGGTTGTTGTCTGATGAGGGTTCAATCTCTACTTCCAAGAAGACATCTTGGACTCTGCATCTTCTAGAGGAGCAAATGTGTGTTGTCTTCATGTGACAGCAGACCCAAGAGCAAGAAAAGATAAAGTCCCCTGTCAGGCTGTTTTATAAGGGCACCATATTCCATTCATGAGAGGTGAGCCCTCATGGCTTAATAACCTCTTAAAGGTCCTTGTTTAATACTATCACACTGGCAACATCTATATTTTAGAGGGTACACATTCAAATCATAGCAGTGCATATTACTTAAGTTTGATATACTATCTGACTCTGTGATCTTGGACAAATTAGTTTTAATTGATCAATGATTTACTTTCCTCTTATATAGAATGGAATGATAATATTATCTAACTGGTAAGGTTGTTATAAGGATTAAGTGAGATAATATTAATAAAGTATTTGTAAGAATTCCTGGCATCTACTAAATACTATAAAAACATTAGATACTACTATTCACCATCCCTGACTTCTTATTGTTCTTTACTGACTTGACTCAGCCTATAGGTGACTCTGGTGTTGGGTCTCTATTCATGCCCTCTTCTAGTCCCATGACTTCAAATTTCTTCATTTGTCAATAATTCCAAAATATATATCATTTCTTTTCTGGACTCCAGACTGTTATATGCAACTGCCCAACTTGAAATGACCTAAATTATAGGCACATATAATAAGATGTTATAAAGTAGTTCTAACAAGTCAATTGATTCAGCAGCTCAAAGACATCATCACATCTCTAGGATCCTCTCATTTTAAATTTTTCCATTTTTAGCATATTGGCTCAGTTTTCTGGTTACAAGATGGCCACGGTGGTTTTAGTCATCACATTTAGACCCAATGATACAGAGTTTCACTGACATTTGTGACTGGAAAATTCTTTGCCATGGGGTCATCCTATCCATTGTAGTATGTTCTATAGTATCTCTTGCCTGTATTTAGTAGTTATCAGTATAATATTATCAGATGTGACAAACACAAATATCTCCATATATTGTCAAATGTTCCTCAGGATACAAAATTGTCCCATCTGGAAATCATTAGTTTAATAAAAGAAGAGGACAGGTCTTGCTGTGGGTCTCTTTATAAATATGAAAACATTTCCCAGCAAACCAGTCCTCGGGTCTCATTATCTAGGTATCTGTCACCTTTCCTTTCCCAAACTAATCATTAGCCAGATAAACAGGATTGACATAGAGTAATTGGCATTTATTCTGTGGATAGAACAGAATTGAACAGAATTGGCTAGGTCTTCGAGGAACAATAAGAAGAGACACTGGTGTTGGTTGGAATAAGTAGTAGCTACTACCCACCTGTTCTAACCACTTTTTTTTACACTGAAAATAAAATTTAGCCTATGCCTTTCTTACCTCTTTTCACCTTACTCATTATTCTTTATATTCTAGCTATATCATTTTTTCTCTCCCTCAAATACACATTTCCATTTTAAGTTTTTGTATTTGTTCCTTTTCTTGAAATTCTCTTTTCTTCAGAGTATTTTACTGGTGACACATTCTTATTCAGGTCTCAGATTGTTACCTCCTCAGTGACTCCTATCCTAAATTAGCATCCTTCCCTCTAGTCACTCTATTGCAGCATCTAATTTGTTTTCTACATAGTTCTTGCCATTATCCAAAATTTACTTGTTCCATATTGGCTGCAACTCCAACAAAATGTAAATGGACAGAAGCAGGAATCTTGCTTTTCTTAGCTTATCATGGTACAATCAATACCTATAAAAGTACCTGAATAAACAAGCATCCAATAAATATCTATTATATGAATAAATGAATCAGTGGGTGAATAACCTGTTAAATGTGTCCTGGGGCATATGGGAGAAGACATCTGAGAAACTCAGAAATAGTTGATAGGATGCTCTATGCTAGCCCTTTCCTATACTCAGTAGATATCAGCACAATATTCTCAAATGTGACAAAGGACATCTCCATATATTGCCAGATGTCCCTCAGAATACAAAATTGTCCCAATTGGAACAAAGAAAAGAGGGTTTAGAGGATTTCGTAGTGGAATGTATCACAATGGCAGTAGTGTGTACACAGGATGACTTCATGGGAGATGCAGACGCCTTCTAACAATCTATTCTCATGGGAACTAATCTAATCCCATGAGACCTGCATTAATCTCTTCTGAGTGAGGTGCCCTAGAACCTCATCTGCCTTCCTCTAGACCCCGCCTCTTAAAGGTTCCACCACCTCAATACTGCCATACCAGACCGCAAGCATCCAGCACATGAATCTCCAGTGGACAAACCTTACCCAAACCATAGAAATGCCTTGTCAGGTATCTGACTCATGGGTATCTTCACCCATTCTGTGAGTTGCCTTTTCACTCTGTTTTTTATTCCCTTCAATGAATGGACATTTAAATTTTTTTATGTAGACTAGTTTGTCCAAATTTCGTTTTTGTCTGCTTTAATGTCTCATTCATTTTGAATTCGTTTTTTAAATATAATGTGAGACAAGATATCAAATTAATTATTTTCCAATTTTTCCAGCTTCATTTATTGAAAAGACCATTAAATTGTCATGGCAGTCTTATAAAACATAAATATGACTTGGGCTAGGGATGAATCTCCTTGGTAGAACTCATGCTTAGCATGTGCAAGACCTTGGGTTTGATCTCTAGCACCACAATAAGTATCAATTGACCATAAATACAAAGATTTATTTCTGGATTCTAATTTTATGCTATGGATTTACAAGCTTATCCTTATGACTGTACCACACTATCTTGATTACAAAAACTCTGTAAGTTTTGAATTTGGGAAGCCTGAGTTATTCAACTTTATTTTTCTTCAATATTATTTTGGTTATTCTAAGTTCCTTGCATTTCCATGTGAATTTTAGGAAAATCATGTCCATATCTGCAAAAAAAGGCAACTGATATTTTGATAGGGATTGTACTGAAATTGTATATCAAGTATTGCCATTTTAACAATTTTAATTCTTCCAATATATGAGCATGATATGTTTCCATTTATTTGGATATACTTTAATTCCTTTCAGTTATGTTTTGTCATCTTCAATGAACCAGTTTTACAATTCTTTTTTAAATTTATTCCTGAGGATTTTGTTTTTATGCCACTGTCAACAAAACAGTTTCTTAATTTCAAGTTTTCTCATTGATGCTGTGGAGAAATACAAATAATTTTTATATCAATCTCACATCTTGAAATTTTGATGAACAGTTTGATTACCACTTCAAAAAAAGTTTTGTGTGTTCTTAATATTTTTGTATATAAGATTATGTTATCTGCAAATAGAGATGAGTACTTATTCCTTTTTAATATGGATGACTTTTATCTACTTTTCTTGCCTATTGCCCTGATGAATATAAGTGTGTGAGTAAAAACTCTCGTTTTTTCCTGATGTTATGGGGAAAGAATCCAGTCATTCACCATTAAATAAGATTAATTCTGGAGTTTTCCTAGATGGATTTTATCAAGCTAAGTTTCATTCTATTCCTATCTCATTGGGTGTCTAACTATAAAAGGATGTATTTTTTCATATTATTTTTCTGTACTTAATTGGTTACTCATGTGGTTATGGTCCTATATTCTATTTACGTTGTGTATTAGAGTATGTTTTAGTATGTTAGCCAACTGTCATGGTTTAGATATGAGGTGGCCCCCTAAAAGCTCATATGTAAAACACTGCAAGAAAGTTTAGAGAGGATAGGATTATTCGAGGATTGACCTAATCAGTGCATTAATTCCCTGGTAGAGATTAATGGGGTTAAATGGGTGGTAACTATCTGCAGGTAGGGTGTGGCTGGAGGAGGTGGGTCAATGGAGGTGTGCCTTTGGGGTATATATTTTGGCCATGGTGAGGGGGGTGCTCCTCTCCTTCCTTCCAAGAACCATGTCCCCAGTGCTTTCCTCTGTCACACCCTTAGTCTTGATGTTTTGCCTCATCTTGGTCCCTGAGGAATGAAGTTAGCCATCTATGAACTGAGACCTCTAAAACTGTGAGTCCCCAAATAAAGTTTTCATCCTTAAAATTGTTCTTGTCAGTTCTTCTGGTTGCAGCAATGAAAAAGTTGACCAAAACATTAAACTTAGTTTCCTACAATAAACCATTTGGTCATGATATATGTCTTTTAATCTGTTGCTGGATTTGGTTTGCTAGAATTTTGTTGAGGTTCCCCCCCCCAACATAATACAAAATACTGGTTTGTAGTTTTTTTTTCTTGTGATGTCTTCAGCTTGGGTATCGATGTAATAGTGGCCTTAAAAAATGAGTTTGTATGTTTCCCCTCCTCTTTTATATTTCAAAAGAGTTTATGAAGAATTAATATTAATCATTCTTTAAATGTGTGATAGAACCCTCTGGTGAAACCATCTGATCCTGCACTTTATTTTATGGGGAGCTTTTCAGATCATCAACCATGTCTACTTGTTATAGCTCTATTTAGATTTTCTATTTTTTTCTTTAGTCAATCAGTTGCTTGTATCTGTTTAGGAATTAGTTTGTTTTATCTAGGTTACATAATTCTTGACATGAAAATGTTAACAGAATTGCCTTATAATAGTTTTTATTTCTATAAGATCAGTTGTATGGTCTTCTGTTTGATTCCTGATTTTAGGAACTTGAGAATCAATTTTTCTCTCTCTCATCAAGTACACTTAACATTTAGCCAATTTTATTAATCTTCAAAGGACCAACTTTTGGTTTCATTGATTTTCTCTATTGTTATTCTATAATATGCTTTATTTATTTACATTCCAATTCTTGTTATTTCTTTTTTCCTGCTTGACTTGGTTTTGTTTTGTTTTTCTAGTTCTTATGATGGAAATTTAAGTTATTGATTTGAGATGTTTCTTCTTTTTAAATATAAACATTTACAGATACACATTTCCCTCTGTGCATTGCTTTATCTGCAATCCATAAGTTTGGTATGCTATGTTGTCACTTCATTTATCTAAAAGTATTTCCTAGAGTGCTGGGAATATAGCTCAGAGTCACCATAGCTCTCTTTGTTGACTATTTTTGCATCATACATTTCCTTACCCTTTCATTTTTAACCTATTTGTGTGAATCTAAACTCTTATAGAAATACGTAGTCATTTCATGTTTTTTACTTGTCATGAAATTTACTACATTTTGATTGGAGTATTTAATCCATTTATATATGCTTACTTATAATGTAGGATTTTGCTATTTGTGTCCTATGTATTATGCCTTTTTGTTCATTAATTCCTCTATTACTGACTTCGTTTGGGTTAAATAGATACTAGATAGTGTACCATTTATTCATTTTCTGTTTATTTTACTACACTTGTACTTAAAATATTTTCTTGATGTTTTCCTTGATTATACTAAACATCCTAAATTATAACAATCTATTTCTGATTAATACCACTTGATTTTCAACAGTTTTTTAGACTTTGCTCCTATATAAAATTCCCTTCCCTTACTTTGGGCCATTATTTTTGTACAAATTACATCTTTATATAGATTATATGACTATCAGTATATACACCTGTAATTGCTTCATGAACGTGTTTTAAATCAGAAGAAAGAGGAAGGGAACCAGAAAAGAAACATATATATATCTTGTCTTTTATAGTTCCATATGTATTTACCTTTACTGGTGCTTGGTTTATTATCTGATATGAATTACTATTTATTGTTCTTTTATTTCAGTCTGAAAACTTCCTTTAATACTTCTTATAAGGCAAGTCTGCTAGCAATGAATTCTGGTTTTGTTTATTTGGAAATGTCTTAGTTTCTTTTTCATATTTGAAGGATAGTTTTCCAGGATACAAAATTATTGACTGCCAGTCTTTCCTGTCAGCCCTTTGAATATCCCATTCCACTGCTTTCTGGTTTCCAGTAAGAATTTGGCTATTAATCTTATTGATCATCTCTTGTACAGCGTAAGTCTTCTTTCTTGCTACTTTCAAGATTCTTTCTTCATCATTGGCTATCAAAAAAATTTTTTAAATGTACTTAGATGTGGATCTATATGAGTTTATCTGACTCAGATATCTTTTTTCTTCTCAAATATTAATGTATTTCATCAAATTTGGGAAATTTTCAATTACTATTTCTTAAACTATTTTTTTCTACCCTCTTTTCTCTTTTCTCTCATTCTGGGACTCCTATAATGTGTATATTATACACTTGATGGAGACTTATAAATCTATGAGGATATACTCATTTTTCTTTGTCTTTGCTCCTCAGACTATGTTACTTCAATTAATCATCCTCATATTTACTGATTCTTTCTTCTACCTGTCAAATTCATAGAGTGGCACTAATAAATTTTTATTTCAGTTATTTTCAACTCTAAAAATTTCTACTTGGTTTTTTCTTTTTAAAATAGCTAATTTCTATATCTTTATTTATATTATCCATTTGGTGAGATAGCATTCTCATACTTTCCTATAGTTCTATAGACATAATTTCCTTCAGCTTTTTGAACATATTTTAAATTACTGATTTAAAAACTTTTCTAAGTTCAATATATAGGTTTCCTCAGAGAAAATTTCATTAATTGCTTTTTTTTTCCTATTTGGTTCTTAGCCATACTAACACTAACATAATATTAACATACTAATACTAACATGGTTTCTTTACATGTCTCATAATTTTGTTAAAAATTAGCTATTTCAAATAATACAATGTGGCATATTTGAAGAAATGATTCTATCCTCCTTCCCCAGGATTTGGTGCTAGAATTTGTCATTGCTATTCATTTAGTGAATTTTGTGAGCTAATTGTATAAACTTGTGCTTCTTGCAATGTGTAATCCATGAAGTCTCTGCCAAATTAGTGGCCCACTAATCATTGGACAAGAATTTCTTTAAATTTCTAGATTCACTAAATCTTTTATCTTTTTTTGTTTGCTTTGTTTTGTTTGTTCGCTTTGTTTGTTTGTTTGTTTGTTTTTTCTTTTATGGAACTAGGAATTGTACCTAGGGCATCACTAATGTGAAGCCTTTGCCACTGAGCTACATCCCAGCCCAAGTCTTTTATCCTTTTTAAGGAAGTTTTGTGTGTTTGTTGGAGCACTCCATTGCTTAGGCAGGCAGTTTACCCCTCTACCACTTCTTTCTTGCACAGTTTAGCCAGAGATGGCAGCTTAGGCTCCTTTCATTTCTTTCTTGGACACGTATAAATTCCTGAGCATACACACAGCCCTACATATTTACATGGTCTTGAATATTTCCAACAAC
Source organism: Geosciurus inauris (assembly GCA_004024805.1). Lineage (NCBI taxonomy): Eukaryota > Metazoa > Chordata > Mammalia > Rodentia > Sciuridae > Geosciurus > Geosciurus inauris. The sequence continues at coordinate 43,002 of PVHX01009582.1, forward strand.
ATGTTGAAGCTTTTAAAAGCTTCCAACTTTTCCAAGATTTTTGGTTTGCTTGTTGTCACAACTGTCACCATCTGAAGTGTGTGCAGTATTCAACAATTGCAAGCTAGTTGTTTTGATAAATAGTGCTGGCTCAAATGTTTTCACACTGAGATTTCAGAATTGTGTAAAATAGTCATGCTCTGTGGGAGAGAGTAAGCAGGGAACTACCAGATAGGTCAGATAATGACTATCCTCTGGTAACAAGGAAGCATTTGGTAGCTGAAATCCCATAATGTCTACTCTAGTGGCTGCTAAGTTACTAGTTTCCATGGTTGTCATAATTATAGGGATGTTGAATTTTAAACCTTCCACAGAGCTGATTAGAGAATGAGAATATAAACAGATTAAATTTTCATAAATTTCACTGTGTTCACATGAATTTAATCTTTTTAATTGAATTCATGTTCCTTGGAGTAAGGCAAGTAGCAAACAATGTTAATCTTTGGTAGCAAACAATGTTAAAAAGAATAAAGGAAGTTATTTCATCAAAACATATTGAGAACATAACAGCTCTGAATGCTTATGCATCTATAAGCAGAGATTCAAAACACATTATACGAATAGTGACCTGACTGCAAGGAGAAATAGATAAGCCCACAATATAGTTGGAGATTTGCATAATCCTCTTTCAATAATTGATATAATTGATATTTCTATAAAATATATAAAACTTTCAATCCATCTGACTTAATAGACATTTATGGAATAATTCACACAAAGGGAGCAGATTGCACCTTTAAAAAATGAAATTTACCAAGACAGGCCATATTCTGTTTCATAGAACCAGTCTCAGTAAGTTTAAAAGGAGGCAAATCACACCAAGTATATTTTGTCATCACAATGAAAATGAATTTAAAAATAATGGAATGATATCTGGAAAATCCCCAAATAAAAACTCTAAATAAAATACTATTTCAGCAGGCAATTTAAAACTATGAAAAAAAAGGGATCAATATGGAAACTATTTCAGGTGAACTAAGGACTAGAAATGAGGTCTGTAAGAAATTATTCCAAGACACCAAAAATTGTTAACACTCACTGGTGTTCTAGTTCTTAATATATTACTGATTCTCTTGGAATTTTTTTATACTACAAATATTGTGATATAAAAAATTGAGGTGAAGAAACCCTGGAAACTATCTCTGCAGACTCTGTTAACTGTTTTAGCATATTGAAAAAACGCATGGTGGGAAGCTTTTGAAAGTTATTCTGAGTTTGAGGTTTTCTGTGGCCTTGCACAGTTTGTATATCAGGTTTTGTCCTTGATATAATTAAGACATTGTCCAAGAGTAGAAAGAATCAGTAAAATAAATCTAAGCTTTGTGAAATTTCCTTGAACTTTATCATATGTCGCTAAGCAGTATCTTATTAATGGAAGTAAACCCTTGTTCTTTCAAATAGCTAACACCATTAAATCAACCCTTTTATTAACCTTTCACTTCTTCTAATCTCTGAAAACTTCCCTCAAGGATAAACATTTTCATAGAGTGACAAAATATTTAATAAAACTTAAATATTTACTTTGCATTGTGATTTATGACCAATGAGATTGTAAATATCCATTAAGTCTGCTTTATCAGGAAGCCGTTTTCTTTCTGTCTTGCAGACTGCAGCTGATTTTACTTTTACTTACTCTACTAATACATTATATAATCCAAATATATAATTTTTGCTCTTGATCTATGCCAGACACCACTTTGAAGGTATCTTAATCCTCATAAAAATCTTCCAAATGGATACTATTGTTACTATTATTGTACTACAGAGATTGTCAGTACTAATTGTCTGGTGATAATTTTGTTATACCTTGAATGAACTATGAGAGATCTATCTTGCATAATTGTCAATTATCCTCACAGAATTCAAATCTAACCAATTAGGTAGCACTTTTACATTCCCATTCTTTTGAAAATGTGCTCATACACCTACTTCACAGATTGGTTGCAAGAATTTAATGAGATATTTTACCATCTGTAGGCATCAAGCCAAGTGCTTTCACATATGAGAAATCGTTAAAATGCTTATTAGCAAAGTATCTGCCAAATAAGTGTTTGCTATAGGCTAACTGGTATTTATTTTTTCATCATTCTTCATAAACAAATGTTAAAATAAAAAACTGCTTTTACCTTCATTTTTCTTTATTGGTAGATAATATATGTCACACTCATTTTTATAATCTATAGAGCTTTTCAGTATAAGTTGTTTTTTATTCTAATTTCCAGAAATTTACTTTTACCTTCTATTTTGATAATCTCACTTTTAGGATTATATCCTCCTACTGTCCGCTGAAAATAGAAGTCTTTCAGGTTCAGACCTATTATTATTCATTTTTACTAGTGACTTTGTACTTCAGAATTCACTTTTTGAGTGTTTCAATGTCACAGTTCCCGTGTACAAAGGAGAGGAAACTTCCATATCTACTCCCAAATGTGCTCATCAAGTATCTTAAACTTTTTCTGACTTATTATACAGAAATACTTTGTCTTTCCAAGTCTCTTTATCATATTTACCACCTACATTAATCAGATTTTGTGGTTCCTGAGGTTTATATAATTTGGGAGGGAGGGATTCTTAAGACAGAGAATATAAAACTAGACAAATATTCAGGCTGAAGAAAGCAATCTCAACAAAGTATAAATTCTACAGGATTCTCACCTCCTCCTTTATGGGTTCCAGTGCCACTTACCTTGAACTGCAGCTATTTATTTGTTATTCTGGTTCTTCTTTGTGAAGGAGAGAAGGTGAGCCCTTGGCGCCTATGTATGGCCATCTTTCCATAAATCAAATTCTAAATTCTAAAAACTGACAAACATTACATACACTATCAAAATCAAGAAAAACAACATATCTTTAATCACTTGCCAAATGTACCTCTAAAAGACTTTTTAGGGCTGAGATTGTGGCTCAGTGGTAGAGTGCTCACCTAGCACATGTGAGGCATTGGGTTTGATTCTCAGCACCACATAAAAATAAAATAAAGGTATTGTGTTCACCTACAACTATACTTTTTTTTTTTAACAGAAAAAAACAAATTTTCAGAAGCTGTAACAACTATACATTTTTAAAAAAACACTATTTATCCTACTTTTTTGTGTTTACTTTTTTAAAAATATTTTGTTTTAGTTGTAGATGAACACAATATCTTTATTTATTTTATGTGGTGCTGAGGATCGAACCCAGTGCCCCACGCATGCGAGGCAAGCGCTCAACCGCTGAGCCATTACCCCAGCCCCTTGTGTTTACTTTATAATTGCCTAATGACATTACAGTAATTTAGTCTCTCTTCAAATATGAATAATAAAAACTTGTTTTTCATTTTCAGTAGTTAGAATGCATAAAATATGTAATTTGACACAGACGTACTCACTATGTGTACTATGACAAATGTTTATGCCCTGCTAAAAATTCTAATAAATACTAGTTCATGAGATTCTTATCAAAAGGAAAAAATATCTAGTGACTATGTAGTGAATATACAATGCTCTATATTGCATCAATGAGCACATTCTCTGAGGAATTATTTGTTTTGATTAGGAATTAATAAAACTTGAATTCTACAGATGAGAGAAGAAAGTTTTCATAGACTAGCTTCAAGCTCTGAACAGCTCATCTCTGTCACACATATACTTTGGGTACAGTTCTGTATGACACACACTGTTTTCCCTGGCAGCAGGCAATTTTGTTTCAGATTTCCTCTGTTTCTGTCCCTTTTTGATTTTGCCATAGTGTACAGAAGAAGACTCCCTAATAGGAGCTCAGCTGCACCAAAAAATTGACTGCAAACCACAAACCTCTATCTTACTAAACCACAACTAAATATATCCTCATTTTTACTGCCTTTTAGTCAGATTCCTTAAAAAGGCTCAACCACTGTGATACAAGAAGGTAACTGTGACCAAAAGCAGAGTGGAAAGGGACAGTAGTCTTATCCATTGTTGTTAAAATATTTTTATTTGCTAATTACACAGATGACACATGTATGTATTGCTCAGTCACTCTTGGAATCCAGGGGCCTATGCCAGGGAGGGGCCCTGAAATTTAAGCTTCCATAGCTTGTGGTAAATCCACCTGGTCTTAACCCAAGCAGCTTAGAATAATAACTGACATTCATGCATAAAAGCCATTCCATGGGCAAATCTTAGGATTCGGTTCTTCAAATCATCACACAAAATTCTTTTCTCTTATTTTCTCATTTGTTAACAATATTTATTGAGCACTTACTGTATACTAGGTTTGATGGTCAGCACTGAAAATGCAAGGATGCATAAAACATACGTGGTGCTTCCCCTCACAGAGTCTAGTCAAAGGAAATACCTCCCAGTCTGTAAGCCAGATGTTTTCAAGTCTGTAGTCAGCTGTTAGCCTTCCTAGGCCCTGTCTGATTGTGATTAATTCTTTTTTTTTTTTTTTTTTTTTTGTACTGGGGATTGAACTCAGGGGCTCTCGACCACTGAGCCACATCCCCAGCCCTATTTTGTGTTTTATGTAGAGACAGGGTCTCACTGAGTTGCTTAGTGCCTTGCCTTTGCTGAAGCTGGCTTTGAACTCGCAATTCTCCTGTCTCAGCTTCCCTAAGTGCTGGGATTACAAGCGTGAGCTACCGTGCCCAGCTGTGATTAATTCTTGAAGGAGCTTCCAGTTTAAGACTTGACCTGTGTCTTAATCTGTTCAGGCTGCTATAATGAAGTACCAGAAAATAGGTGGCTTTTAAATGATAAAAATTTATTCCTCACAGTTCTGGAAGTTGAGAAGTCTAAGATCAAGGCAGCAGAAAATTCTATATCAAGTAAGGACCTACTCCCTGGCTCAGAGATGGCCATCTTTTCACTGTAGTTTCACATGGAAGAAGGGACATGAGACCTCTCTGGGGTCTCTTATAAGGTAACTAACTAATCTTATCCATGAAGGATCTACCCATGTGATCTAATCATCTCCTGAAGGCCCCAAATTTTGGGGTATGCAAACATTCAGATTAAGGAAGCCTGAACTACCACACCACCAGCAGGTCACAGAACCTTCTGTGGCTTCCCATGGCACTGGCGTTAAGGTCAGATTTCTTATTCTCACAGAGAGAGCTCATATTATATTCTCCTCGTCTAGTCGGTGAGCTCATTTCTCAGCTTCCACTCCTATGACTCCCATTCACTTCCTGATAAATTTTCTCTGCTGCTGGTCCTTTCTCCCCAGTTATCTCTCTTCTAGATCTTCATGGCCTCATCTTCCACTCTGTGTGCAGGACATTCCTTATACTCAATCCAGCAGCAATGTAACTGCTTCAAGAAAAAGCGCTAAATCAAGTGAGAGAGCTTATCCTCATCCTTTACCACATCCATTTGGAAAAATTATTAATTACATTTTCTACACAAATCAAATTACTAATATTGATTTAAAGCCTCAACACAAGCATAACACTAAAATTTTGCTAGTTCTTTTTTTAAATACATGACCTAAAGTAATTCTTTTAATGCTATTCTCAGTGAGAGAACAGTACTTTTCTAACTGGAATCTTGGAGGAAAGAGACTTAGAAATGAAATCTGGCGGATTTTGTACATATAATCACTAATTATTGTATGATTCAGTACCAGAGCTCATTCAGGTGGTATCTGGCTTGCTTTGTTAGGCTTGCTTCCCAAATTAAATTTACTTTCTGATCCAGATGCAAAAATGTGAAATGGTCATCAGCCAAGTGCACAAGGATACATGAGCTGGCTGTAAAACATGAAGACCCGTCTAGTGGAAAGATGAAACCTGACAGAGACCTGGAAACAAGCTCAAATTCCACCTTGGAATGCTTACAGATCTGGAAAGAAGCACATTTAAATCTTGATGAAGGAAATGGCAAACTTGAAAGGGGAAAACAGCTCAGCCAACCTTCTTAGAAAAGGCATCCCAGTCTTTGGGAATTTCATAGAGCAAATCTATGGTCACATATAACCTCAGTACTACTAGAGCCTTGCTGATGATGATTTAGACTCACATGGGCTGAGCCATAATCAATTATACGCAAATCAAATATTCCAAGTGTATAAACAGTCTCTGTGAATTGATGAGACATGTGTGGCCCTGAGGATAAGAGGATAACAGGTGTATAGTTGCTATTTTCTCAGAGCTGGTCACATGAAAGGAGAAAGCAGTGATGCATGCAGCTGTATTTATATCCTGCATTCAATCATGGAAAAAACAGCATTTGATATCATTGTCTGCTGCATTGAAAGGCAGTCTGGAATCATTCTTTTGTGAATCTCACAGGTTATTTGTCTGGTCACAGAATGCAGACCAAGAAATAAATGCATATGTGGAATAGGGGGATATAGGGTGTCTCTGTCTCTTCCTCTCCATTTTATTGTAAATCTGAAACTGCTCTAATGAGTCTTTAATGATAATTTTTAAAAACTGATGAAAAATGTATTTTTTAAAATTCAATTTCAGCCAGTAAATGTGATTTGGAATGTGTGAATTTCAGAAAGTTAAGACACATATATTTTGTGAATGTCCCTTAGAAATAGTGGCACCATCCCATCGGAGCAGGCACAATGCCTCTTTTAACAGATGGCCGAGAGAGAAGGCAGCCAAAAGACCATGTATGAACAACAAATGTGCCTGCTGAGGGCGGGAGTCCAAGTGGCGAATGTTGAAATTGTTTTCCATCCTGCACTTGCTGGCCTGTGGCAGAGGCACTGGGCAATCAGTTGACTTGTGCCCTAAAGAAAAATGGCCAAGCAGCTCTCATGACTATAGGAAAGGAGACTGGGCAACAGAGTGTTCCCATCGTGGCATTAGGAATGCTCGTTGCTCTTATACCCTTATGTGGAAATTGTTTCTGCTATTTAATACCATATTTTATCTTGTTTTCATTAATACAAGCTGAAGCATGATTGTCAACTTTACACAGATAATTTGGCATCCTTGGAGAAAGGACATGTTTCCAATAGAGGGATCAAGTACAAAGATATTTTTGCCAAGAGACTATTATTTTTAAAAGAGGAGTTGTCTTCTTTTAAATTTTTTATTTGTTCTTTTAAGTTATACATGGCAGTAGAATGTATTTTGATATATCATACATACATGGAGTGTAACTTCCCATTTTTGTGGTTGTGCATGATGTGGAGTTACACTTGTTGTGTATTCATAGATAAACACAGGAAAATTATGTCCTATTTATTCTACTATTTGTCTTATTCCCATCCTCTCTCCCTTCCCTTCATTCCCCTTTGTCTAATTCAGTAAACTTTTATTCCTTCCTTTCCCTGGCTTATTCTGAGTTAGCAACTGAATATCAGAAAGAACGTTCAGCCTTTGGTTTTGGGGGATTGGCTTATTTCACTTGGCATAATAGTGCAGGAGTTGTCTTTTATCTTTGCTGCCTGTCCTACTATGCTGGAAACAACTTTTGGCAAATGTGTGTGGGTAAAACCAATTAATATTTTTCTGTAATGATATGGTGAAATATCTTAAGTCTTCCTTGTGTATATTATAACCTCTGGAGTAAAACACTTCAATATAGACAAATTTTGAGATAATATTGTTGAGTGATAATTTTGACATTAATGAGATTTTTCAGTGTAGTGTGTTGATGGAACTGAAATTTTAACAGACCTAAGGTTGTAGCTCAGTGGTAGAGCACTTGCCTAGCATGCATGAGGCCCTGGGTTTGATTTCCTGTACATACACACACACACACACACACACACACAATGAAATTTTAATAGAAATATCATTACATCAAAGTTCAATGCCAGTAGGAAAAGAGTGTATATATTAGGATGGTTTCTATATGCAAATGATATATATCTGCATATATAAATATGAGAAAGTATCCATTTTGCTGGAGTTAGCCACTTTAATTCTTCAGACAACTAGATTTACTCAGTACTTGGAGCAAAGGGACAGATAATAGTCTTATTGACTTTTAGTCGCTGTTGTGGGAATTGTCAGTTCTTGGAAGCAATTCTACTTTTTAAATTATTATATATTCATACCAAATGAAGGTGTGAGGCAAGGAAGAAGAATTTGGTGACATAAAATCCATATAAGCCTAATACTGTTTCTCAAACAGTACTCCACTAAGCCAACTCTCTCCTTCCTGGAAAGATTTACTTTGAATCTAATTTTTGTCACATCAACTATAAACTCTATCATATTATTTGAGGACCCAACTCATATTAAAGTAGGGTAAAAGTGGATATTAAGCTTTTTAAAAAATATCATGAATTTTCCATATGCTTTAAATAAATGAGAAGCTTTGTATAACAGACTGAGTTATTTGACCAAGAATTATCCCATCTGCTGAATCTAATTAATAAAGTAGTCATTTGTTGATCATTTTCAGATATCAATGCAGGACTATGGAATACATTTCTAGCAATTCTTTCTCCGTCTTTCTGCTTAATTTTGTGCTTTGAGGTTCTAGGTTTGGAAATCAGTCATGCCCACACTCATGTTATTTAGGAATTTTTTTAAAGGTATAATTTGCCAAATCTGGAAATATTTCTTCCAACTTTCATAAAAAGATAAATGTTATTTATTATTATAATATTTGAGTTGTTCACCTGTAGTTTCACATAATGTTGCTTTAAAATAATATAGTTTGAAAAGACCTCTTGGTACTGAAATTACTAGATCATAACCAGAAGCCATACAAAAAGTTCAGATTTTTAATTATTATAAAATTTATATAATTATAAAATATAGTTAAAACTTACATAACCCTGGAGTCAACATCGTGTTTTTAGAAGAGTAGAATATTTCATTCAAAATGTAGAAAAAAATTACTAGGCTAGTGCAACAAAACTGAGTAGTTTGAATTTTTGAATTTTTGGAGCAGTGCTGCCCTCTAATGATAGTTTTGTGGAACTTACTTTATTTGATCATTTTTATTGCTTAACACAAAGCCTGTTTAGTTTAGGTCATGATCACAATTCTAGTTGCACATTAGAATCACTTGGGAAGCTTATAAAATAATCTCCTTTCTCAAAACTCAGAGATCCTGTTAGTTTTTATAAGCTCTCCTGCAGATTCAAATATGCACCACGTTAAGAAATGCTAGTTTAGACAGAGAAATATAGTACTGATGTTGTTTAATGGATAGATGAATAAAGGAATGTGATATATGAATGAGTGGCTTCGTGTGTGAGACCAGGTGAGATAGGGTCCAATATAAGTAAATATTCAAAGATGTGCATGAAAGAACAGTTAACCTTATGTGGAATGAAAGAAGAGAATTATCCAAATGAAGGTTGAAAATGTGTATTGTAAAAAAATGGGAATGATGAAAAAATTCATAATTAATTTGTAGAAACCTGAGAATTGTTTTCAAAATCCAACCATTCTGAGACTGACCTAAGGTTATTTAATAATATATGACTAGAAATAAAATGAATCGGTCACCCATAGAGGATTCTGGGGAATCAATACATTATTTTAATAAGTAGTAAATAAAGGGCAAGAATTAATCATTTAACTTGCATTTCCTGTGCAAAAGATATCATTGTATAAACAGTGAATGAAGTATTACAGTTAATAAATGAATAAGAAATTGTAGAATAGATTATCATTGCTTTCCAGCCCTCAATCAACTAATTATTTATGCATTGCATAGCAACAGTTTCTAATAGGAGGAAAGAGTGATAATTAGGCATTTAGTGGATGTTCATATGACCACCTATGATGTGCATTTTCTGAAAAAGAAATAATAATAATAATAGAACTAAATCTGTCAAGTCTCTAGGCCCAAATACCAAAATATACTATCAACATACAAATACTAGCCAGGCGCGATGGCAGAAGCCTGTGATCCCAGCACTTAGGAGGCTGAGACAGGAGAATCGTGAGTTCAAAGCCAGCCTCAGCAATAGCGGGGCACTGAGCAACTCAGTGAGACCCTGTCTCTACATAAAAAAAAAAAAAAAATAGGGCTGGGGATGTGGATCAGTGGTCGAGTCCCCCTAGTTCAATCTCCAGTACCAAAGAAAAAATACAAATACTAATGTACAGAGGACCAAAACTAAAACCTTATTAAAATGTGCCACAGAGATGCAATCAGCAAAATACGGAATGAAGGAAATCCCACAGGACAAACAACCTGGGTTTGTAAAAAGTAATATGCAAAAAAAAGGAGAATTGGAGGAGGAATCTGTAGATCAAACTGCCTTAAAAGACACATGCATCAGACACAATGTGTGGACCTTATATAGAAATTAGATTCAGAGAAACAAAGTATTAAAAATGACATTTATGGGGCAATCAAAATTTGAATACTTACTGGACATTAGATATTAAGGATTTATGTTAATCTATGGGTATAATATTGTAGTTGTGCTCAAAAATAGCCTTTTATATTTTATAACAGACATTGGAACATTTAGTAGTGAAATAATATGTGTGCAATAGACTTAAAAATGATACAACAGGGGGAGGCTGATGGGTGCAAACACTTTGGATTCACTCCATTGACCCCTATACCGCCTCCTCTCCCTTCACTCCCCTCTGCCTAATTCAAAGTACCTCTGTTTTCCCTACCCCCGCCATTGTGAATTAACATCCACTTATCAGAGAAAACATTCAGCCTTTGGTTTTTTGGAATTGGCTTATTTCACTTAGCATCATATTCTCCAGCTTCATCCATTTACCTGCAAATGCCATAATTTCATTCTTCTTTAAGGCTGAGTAATATTCCATTGCATATATATATATACCATATTTTCTTTATCCATTCATCTGTTGAAGGGTACATAGATTTGTTCCATAGTTTAACTATTGTGAATTGAGCTCCTATGCACATTGATGTAGCTGTGTCATTGTAATACACTAACTTTAAATCCTTTGGATATAAACCGAGGGATAGCTGGTCAAATGGTGGTTCCATTCCATGTTTTTCTCTGAAAATCTTTTAAACAAGGCAGTGCTTGCTGTAGAAACCAGCACATCAAGAGCATTGCCTGTTTGCCATGAGGAAGAAGACATTGCCATCCTTGCTGGATGTGCAGGAAGAAAAGGTGAGGAAACTGCACACGTGTCGCCACTGTAGCACATGAAGAATGCTTACCTGTTGTTTCTGGAAGTGCTTTTATATCAGTGTTATTTAGAAAGCATCTCCACTGTGGGCCTTTTGCTTTTTTTTTTTTTTTTTTTTTTTTTTTCCCCTTTCCTGTGGAAAATAAAGGATGCTGTTTGGTTTGGTTTGGTTTTTTCAACCAATAATAGAAACTGTCAGAAATAGGTAAGTTGACTTTGCTCTTAACCTCCCATCAAAATTTTATTTTATGCTTCAGAGCACATGCTGCATTCATAGAGAATAAATTAAATGATTGACTGATCTGGAGTTTATAAATCTGGGATCTACTCCTCTAGATCCAGCAGAGGGAGTGCAAAGCACAGATTTGCCTACCCCCCCAAGAGGGAGAGGCTACTGCAACCAGCTAGTTTTTAGACTCTGTTTCTTCACCTCTGTTTTATAGACCCTGCAGCTTCTGGTTGGTGAGTATCCATAAGCAGATCTTATTTCATTCTCACTCCAAAGTGATAAGAAGATTCTTGTGGTAATGGGGAGTGAAGGAGCAAGAATCCAAGATTCTCCTTTCATGATTTTAATTCCTCTTCAGATCTAGAAACTTCCTTTTGAATTTTTCCCTTTTAATTTTTGCATACCCAGTCCTTGTTCTCTATTTCCACTTTCTCAAAGCCTGGCCAACACTGAGGTAAGAACCATTCTACATTTTGTCTCTCTCATTTCCAACTCAGGTGTCCATTCACATGTCCCCATTACAAAGATGGGAGGTATAAACACTTCCCAGAGAGGCCCAGGGCAGAGCATTCATTTGTTCCTTTAAGTACATTTAGGTAGCAAAGCATAAACAGAGCTTTTTGTTCAGATCTAAAGAGCAATTAGCAGGGTGGACAGACTAAGGCACTAAGAGCCCTTTCTACCTGATGCCTTTGCAAATCAGCCAACCCACAAAAACAAAGGCTTAAAGAACCTCAGTAACAGCTGATCCACTTTGGCCTAGTTGGTAACACTCTAAGAACACACCAGCCCAGCTGTATCAAATTCTCATTCTATAAAAAGCAAGGGAGACAGACACCAACTTAGCTGCTTCAGTGACCAACCTCCCCTGGGCATTAGCTTCTTCCATCCACTTCTTCCTACAAAGCACAAGGACAAGACCACCTGAGACAACACAGCCCTTCAGCATTGCTTTGTTTTCATCATTTAAAGCCAGTATAAATTCATATTCACAGTCTCTCTTGTAGAAAAAAAATTCTCCCTCTGGAATCAGAAAATCTGCATTCTAGATTAGTGCTTCTCACACTTTAATGTGCATAGGAATCACTGAGATCTTGTTGAACTGTGGTTAGAGAGGAGGTTGAGAAACTGTAAAATGGTCAACCTAGTTTCTCAAAGGATGGTCCCTGACCAGCCCCATCAGCATCACTGATGACATTGTTAAAAAGGAAGTACAGCTCCAATTTTTGCCTCTGTATGTCCAAAGTTCTCTGATGCTGGGATAACAATAATGATGATAATAATAATTTTAAAATATGTATCATTGAGTGCATATTCCATTCCAGCAACTATGTACTTATTAATTCTAATGCAAATATGATTTTCCTCATTTTATACCTACAAAACAAAGCTCAAGAGGATGAATAATTTGTGCAAACTCACATAGCTTGGAAGTGTCTCAACCATATCAGGGGTACTCCATGCTACATTAACAGATCCTTCATCCCATCTCTAACTTCCCCGGCCCCCGATCCAATATTCCCTGACTGCTTCTCCAGGCTCACCCACTGCTTGATCTTCCCACTGAATTTTTTTTCTACTATATTTCTTTGTCTATAGCACCTCTGCATGATCTTGCATGGCACAACTGGTTAAAAGTGGTCATTTGCTTTCAGGGCAATTTCTCTACACTTGGTTCCATTAAGAGAGATCATTGTGTTCTTTTGAGTTTATCAACTAATTTTTATTTAAGAGGGAACAAATTCCTTTCTCTAGTGTTTTACCAAAGGGGTTAATTTCACTTTCTTCATACTACATTTCCCTTTATCTGTATTCTCCTATATAGATGGGAATTCTCTTCTTGCAGTATCTAATTGAGGGCAGTTTTCCTGTAATCATTTATTAAAGATACCTTTGATTTTCTTGTAAAAACACACACATAAATTGACTATTGAAGACTTAAAGATTCTTATGTGTTGGCTATAACCTTTTCCCCTAGTCTTCCCCAAAATGCCTCTCTATATTTTTCCAATAAATATGTTTTGAGCACATATTATATACCAGATATTGTGCTAGCTTGAGAATATGGTTTTGGTAAAGTAATCATGGTCCTACCTCCATGGAGATTTCTTCAATGATTACATCATGGTCAATGGGTCTTGAGGGCCCTTTGGTATGACAGCAGAATTATAATCTCAAGTGTAAAGCCTGAAAAATATGGTAGATGTAGGGTTTTGCACGGAGCACAGTCTAGTAAAAACAGTAGATTGGGGATTTGGAGACCTGATCCATCTCTTTCTCTTTTTCCTCCCTTCCTTTCCTCTCTTTGACTTCTCCCTCCTTGCTTCCTTCCTTCTGTTCACCTCATTTCTCTGTCCTTCCCTGCTCTACTTTCTTTCTAATTAAATTAGAGCTTAATATTGGTCTGTCACAGAAATTATGCATAAGAAGTCCTCTCTTTACAGAGCTCCAAGTCCAGTAGGGAAAGCAGACATTGGTCATCTCAGTTGCTCTGATTGACTATAAGGAAGAAGTATTAAGTGATATAGGCACAGGTCATAAACAGGCCCAACTTAGAAATGATAGGTCCTGATTAAGTCATTCCATTTCTCCAGGGCTTGGGGTATGTGTTGTTGTTGTTGTTTAGTCTGTAAAAATAAATGTGTGTGTGTGTGTGTGTGTATACATACATACATATGTGTGTGTGTGTGTGAGAGACAGAGTTGCATTTAACCATCATTTTTAAGTTTTAAAGCTCTAATATTCTACATAAGAACTTTAGCACAAAAATAAAGATAGAATACATATTATAAATAAAAGTTATTATAATGTGTTTTAATTCATATATTAAGATGTGGCATATAGCATAGTGAAGAGAAATATATATATACTTGTAGTATAGAATTCTTCAGAATAAAGAAGAGCCCCTATGAAACTACATAACTTTCCTTTGAATTCAGAAGTGTTTTGTTACTATGGTTCTCTAAGTAACCTAAATTCCCACCTACTTACATCACTGGAATATAATTAACTGTGCTGTGAAGGGTATCGGTCAAATAACTAAAACAATAGAGTTGCACTTCTAAAACTTGAACTAAGGGGGGAAAAAACCTCTCAGAGACTCCAACCCTTATGTTAACCTAAATTGATTTTATAATAATGTTACTTATGTGTAGAGCCACAAAGCTGGATACAAACCTTAATAAACAAAATGAAGTTTCAAATTATATATAAACAAAGCTACAAAACCAACACCTTTCATATTAACATTTAATTTAATGTGGCAGGTGGTTTTGTTTTGCTAAAACCAAGTGTGTATTTAAAACATGAAGCATAGCTCACTGTTGGGGTGTGGGTTCTTGAGGTGTGTGTTCCCAGGCTCAGTGCAATCTGGTGATTTAGTTTCCCATCACTTTTTGGATTTGTATCTACTCTGACAGCATCATTCAAATAGCATGCATGGCATCATTTGATGTCCATTTAGCATGATTGAATCATTTAGGTATGCTTTTGAGATTTTTCTCATTGAGACATAAACCACAGAATTATAGACATAAACTCAGCTATAGGTACCAATATCCAGTGACAATTGGATTAGACTATCTTGATTAGAAACTGAACATTCAAGTGATTGCAGCAACTTTCCATTATATTTTAAATATTTTAAGGATATTTGTAAAAATTAAACAATATAATTATATATATGTATGCATATATACATATACTATATATACAATTGTGTATTGTATGCAATTGTATGCAATTGCACATATGTATGTATATTTTGATAAAAAGCAGAAATAGAAAGGTCTAGAAGAAGTTAGTGATTTCAAAAAGTCAACATTGAAACTGGTGAAGTTTTACGTGTCTTTGAAGAGAGTAGAAAAATGAAGAATGTAAAGATACATTTCAGTTGAAATGACTGACTATTCTTGCTTGGTAAGAAAGATTTTTATTTTGGAATTATTTGCCCCTACCTTTTTTTTTTTTTTTTTGATATGGCACATTCTTTCAGTTGTAAATATGAGTGTTGTGTAATTATTTCATGGCTTTAGGAGTTTTAAAACCATTCTTAATTGTTACAGATCATCATTACAATGTGATCTTAGCTTGTTGAGATCAGGAAACCTGTAAAACCCATAGGATTCAGTGCCAGATCTTGCTGTGAACCCTGGCACTGCCACTGCCAAGCCTGAATTATTCTCCCTCCTGGGTCTCAGTTTCCTTACCTTTAAAGTGGAGGCACTATGTCCTATATTATCAGATTGCTGTAGGATCCAAAGAGAACACATATTAGCATAGAATTTATCAACCCAAAGAGTGTGGGCAGCCCTCTCCACCACTGGTCAGCTGAAGAAGAAATGTCACTGAGACAGTTTCAATCCAGAATTCTTCTACTCCAAACTTGGCAAGGTCAACCAGTGGAACCAGTGTAAAGGCAAGGATATTTTGACTTTATCTCAGTGTCCCTACAGGATCTCCAAAGTGTTTATAGACTCTTTTCTCAAGCTTGGAAAGGTTTCATAAGAATATAGTTAATATAATTGCTCTAGAATTAATGGTGCAGTGAGAAAACAGTAAGAGTACAGTTGTTTCTAGCCCTCATCCAAAAACATTACCCAGATGGAGAAACAGTATGATCAGGATTTCCATTATACCTCATCTCTGGTCTTGGATTTAGTGAAGGCAGCAGCCAGCACTAACAACATGAACTCCATAATTTTGAGGTGAATGTGGACATCCCTCCTCTGGTATTTCACTAGTATTTTGATACCCTGAGTCCTTGCTCTTAGGTGGGCTGAGTTTGTGGCTTCCAATTAAGTACTCTGGCTGGGAACAGGTTTTTTAGGACACTATAGATTACAGGTCAGCTTTCCACTGCTGTGGCAAAATGTATGAGCAAAATAAATTAAAGGAGGAAAGATTTATTTGGGCTCATGTTTGCAGAGGTTTCACATAATGGTCACTT
Source organism: Geosciurus inauris (assembly GCA_004024805.1). Taxonomy (NCBI): domain Eukaryota; kingdom Metazoa; phylum Chordata; class Mammalia; order Rodentia; family Sciuridae; genus Geosciurus; species Geosciurus inauris. Next base: position 59,232 of record PVHX01009582.1, read on the forward strand.
GGTTCCATTGGTGGGCCGGTAGTGAGACAGAACATCATGGTGGGAGAGAGTGTGGTGAAGCATGCTGCTTACCTCATGGCAGTCAGGAAGCAATGAGAGAGAGAAACCCTTCGAGGACATGTCCCCAACATCCTACTTCCTCCAACCAGGCCCCATCTCCTAAAGTTTCCACCACCTTCCAAAAGTGCCACAAGCTAGGGACCAAGCCTTTAACACATGAGATTTTAGGGGACATGTCAAATCCAAACTATAAAACCAAAAGACAGGAAAATTATCCTGGATTATCCAGGTAAACCTAATCCCATGTACTCTTAAAAGCAGAGAACTTCTTCTGACTAAAGGCAGAAGAGGGATTCAACAGAAGGGGCAGTTGCAGAGGCTGGAAGCATGACAGACTTGACCCACCATTGCTGGAAGCAGTCTGCCTGGAGAGCTTGAGAAGAAATCTGAGTAGTTTCTAGGAACAAAGACAAGCCCTTGGCTAAGAGCTTCGAGAAATGGGGACCTCAATCCTGTAAGCGCAAGATACTGAATTTAGCCAGCAATCTGAATGAGCTTAAAAGTGATTCATCTCAGAGTCTCCAGAAAGACACATGGTATGACTGACACCTCAATTTTGACCTGGGAGACTCTAAGCTGAGCTCAGAGAGACTTCTAACCTACAGACCTGTGACGTAGTAAATGGATGTTGACACTACAAATTTGTGTTGAGTGGAAAGCAGAAGCTTTTGGTATGATTACAACTGGTAAGCCTATTAATTACATCAAATGTAGGTCCATGACATGTCTTTGTCATAATTTGGAGCAAATGTCCAACTACAGAGTTCCACAGTATCAAGTGGATAATACAGAGGACTTACTTAAAGAATAGACAGATCAGTGACATTTCTTTTTTCCTATTTCTAGGAATGCAGTAGATCTGTAGTGTGTGGAAGTAGAGAAACAGATGCAAAGAACAAGTTAGCATGGGTGAGGATGACTCACAATAGTCTCTTTTAAAACAATTTCATCATTGAATCCATCCATTCATTCCACCAACATTAACAGACTGAGGCCTCAAGTCTCAAGTGACCAACCTAAAAATAGGAACACTTCATATGGGGGGCTAAAAACTCAAATCCTGATTCTGTAGGTCTTTTGGAGCACCTCTACAAATATAGTAACTCTCTTTAGTATAATTCCTTTGTACAGGAAGAAAATTGTAATGGTGGAGCCCAGATGCCGGCAGACAAGGAAGCCTGATTTTGTCATAGAGGCAGGAACAATGCTTCTATCACATGTGGACCGTGTTTTACCAAAGAAAAGGGATGAGTAGGCTGTGAATCAAAAACGTTAATCATTCTTTCAGGAGGAGAACTTTGTATGAGTTTATTTGGACTCTAAATCTGATGAGACTTCCGAATAAGCACTTGTTCACGCACCTTCTCCAAGAAAGAACAATCAGTTCAGGTTAAACATTCAATAAAAATCGGACTTCTTTTCCTTTGAGAGTGTATTTTATTTAGCTCCCTGTCTATGATCAAGCTAATGTTGTACTTGAAAATAACCTATAGACGTGATTGAGGAAGAAACTGAAGTTCTCTCACTGAATAACATGATTTTACAAACTCTAGAGGTCTTCACCTCCATTTGCTGTTTAAGAACTTCCTCTCACGTAGATGGCAACACAGCCAGCTGGGGATGCTAAGTGCTGTTTAACCCTTGCCACTTCTTATTGGCATTTGATTTTTGCCACAAGCAGGTCTTTCTTTTTTGTCTCAGTGAGAATTGATTGGTACTTATGTTCCACTTAATGCAGTAGTAAAAGATTTCAAAGAAGTGGAACATGACTGCTACAGTATATTTTCAGGTACTAAAGTTAGAGCAAAATGGAATAAAGGCCAGGTGGTAGTATCTACAAACTGTGCTAATGGCTCCATCAACAGATGTTTAATGTACTTAGAGTTATTCTCCACATCCTACTGTTGCTAATACATTTCCTCCCATACCTCCTCTCAACACAAAAATTTTGAGAGGAAAGGAAACATTAATAACCCCAAAGTGTTTAATTTTAAAGGATATTTAAATTTTAATACTGGTCATAAGGTAACCTATTTGACCACTGGATAGCTTATTGTAGGCTTCAATAATTTTGTTGCCATAATTAGTAAAAGTTGGTAGCCAAGAGAAGGCTTAAAAATGTATGGGTGTTCTCCTTTATTTACCCTTGGATTGTATTCTGCTTTGAAAATATTTTTCGATGGATCAAAAACACGGGGATGCTATGCAGCAGTATTTTAGCCTAGGATACAAGCAAGGCCTGTTGGCTGCCCGTGTGTGGAAAAGAGTGCCAGTCTGCCAGCAAGAAGCCCTGCTTTCTGTCTAGGTTTCTGATTCTACAGTCCCTCCAAGTCAGACAATCAAGGTGGATTAGAACACCTTGTAAACATCAGGTAACCAGTGAACAGCAGGGCATGTTTTTTACTACAGAGGGGGAAAAAATGATGAACACATGACTTCCACTTATAGCAGCACCTTTTCCAGTGAACATGTCCTCATTTGTACGATGATTCCCCCTCCAGGTTGCTAGATGACAGAGAATAGGGGCCTGAGGAGGCAAGCTATAGGACAGAAAAGGTTCCATGAAGGAGAAAGGTGAGCAGGGGGATAATTTTGGAGTATCGTGGCTGTGCCTTCTTAGGGATCCCCAAAGCAATTTCAAGGGGATGTAGCAGACCATTAGGGGAACTTCTTACCCAACTAGCTACCTGGGTGGACTGTTTTTGTGCATCTTTCCCAATTTCATTTCTTTAAATCTTTTCCCCATCCTGTTTGGATTTGAAAACTTTCAAACTTTAAGTTGTTTTAAGTGAAGGAAGGGACCCCAAATGAGAAAATGCCCAAGCACACAAAAGTCATGATGTAGCCCTCCTTGTGCATTCCCATTTGACAAATTCTAACCTGTTCTGCAATTTAAAGTATGCTCATTGTGGATTTGGTTACAAATTCGGTATCCTAAGCAACTCAGTGAGACTCTCTCTCAAAATAAAAAAATTAAAAGAGCTGAGGATGTGGCTCAGTGGTAAAGTCAAAATGTTTTTCCTGAAGAGGTTTTATACAGTTGTGAAGAGTTGGGAAAATTACTTATGTGTTCATCTTTAAAATTGGATGATTTCTGGTGTACTTTTTAAGTTGTAGGGAAAACCTCTTCAATTCTAAAGAGCTGGGTTTGGTTCCTGCTTGAGAAAATGTCCACTCTTATTTCTGTTTGTAACCAAATAAAAAGGACAGGTAAAAGAAGAAAAATTAAATAACAAGAATCCTTGTTCAACAAGGATTAAAATTATAGAGGAGCTCTGTCTTATGTGAAATCCTATTTCTATTTAGTAATAACAATTACAATTTAAAACATTCTCAATGTGGATTAAATATAATAATTCAGTTAATTCAAGAAATGAATTTGAGGAGAGAAAAGGTATTTTGACACTAAATTGATGTGGGTTTTCCATTGATACTCAATGATATGCAAAAAACATCAGCTGTCACCTTTGAGGGGACACAGTGGCTCCTCTGAGAAAAGAGAGGTGTCTGACTTCTAGCACTTCTAGTACACCTCTCAAATGAAGAACAGGGCAAATTAGAAGATGAAAACTAAATTAAGAGAAAAGATAAAGACATAAAATAAGGTATTTGAGGAGGTGAAAATCATGACTTAAGCACAAGGAGTAAAGAAAGATTATGAAAATGGTGATGTGAAATGTAATGGGAAAACAAATGGACCAAGTATTAAAAAGCCAGAATGCTTTGTAGCATGTATGAATTCATAGAAAGACGTTGTTTTGTTCTGTACTAGGTGACTAATTTTGTTTAAATTTATTTTTTCCTGGTCATAATATCATTGGAAAATACAGAAAAAAATATAAAGAAAGAAAGCACCATAAATTCTAAATCTGAGTAAACACTGTATATATGATATATTTCCTTTCAGATATGTAATCTAAAAATAAAATTTGGATCTCACTCTGTAAATGTTTTTATATCCTTTTTCCAATAAATCAATTTTCATAAATACTTTTCTCAAGGGATCAAATGGTCTCTGAAACTTTGGTTTTAGATCAGCCTATAGAAATTCCTCATTCGTGAAACCATTCCTCTGTTGCTATAACTATTATTTCACGAATGTCACTATCTATCATGTGGAGGTGTGCAGTCAGCGGTAACAAACTTGCTATTCCCACAGCAGCATGTGCAGATCTTAAATCTATAATCATAAGTGGGAAAAGGGTACAAAACAGAATGAGACATATGACATAAAACACTAATATGAACAAAATTTGTTGCCTACAAAAGTCCATATTATACAAGCACATAGAAACCAAGGGCTTGGCACACTCACATGGTGATACAGCTTTGGCCATACCTACTAAAGGTGAACATGTTGTATATGTTACAACTTAACTGTTCCATTCCTAGGCATCTGCCTGACAGAAAGAAAGAAGAATTCACAGAAGATGAAACAGGAGTTTCTTAGCAGTCCTGTTAGTAGGGGCAAGGCTGAGACCTACTCAAATCCTCCTAACAGGAAAATGGAAAGAAATAGTGGTATGCACACAAAATGAGACATATAGCAAGAGGGATGAATAATCTTCAACTGCACACAAAAGCATAGATGTATCTCAAAAACACAATCTTGAGATAAATAAGCCAGGCACATAATACTGGAAATGATATGGATCTATTTGTATAATGTACAAAATAAACAAATTTAATTTTTCTGCCAGATGTCAGTGCATCTTCTGAGCTGATAGTGACTAGAAGAGGGCACAAAATAATTAGAGGGATACTGGCATTGTCAGCTCTTGATCTTGGGGCTAGTTGCACAGATGCATTTAATTTGTAAACACTCACCAAGCTTTATGCTTAGGGTAAGTGGAATTGCCTACATTTCTAGTATATTTCAGTGCAGAGCTTTTTTTTTAAAGTTATAATACATTACTAGAATGATGCCCTATTGAGGGGACACAGAGTGAGAAATGAAAGTAAAAGAATGAATTTCAAACTAATGATTTTCAAGAATTTATCACTGAGAAATGCAAAACATTTTCTTAATTATATTTGAGATTTGAGAGAATCAGATAAATTTCCCTTTGCTTTAGGATTATTTTAGAAACTTGTAGCAAAAAAAGAACATGAAATTAGGTAAGTAATTACATGTAATTCCTGTCACTAAGAATTTGGACAGTTAAATTTTAATACTCTCCAAAAGTGGTATTGGTGTGTGGTGATTGTGATTCAAAAGTTTACTTACTTTGCCTTAATGTTTTTAAAAAATCACACCTTTTTAGAATTTAGTATTTCTCTACTTTTTAACCTCAACAGCAAATTTTCCAAATTTTGTTGAACATAATTCCACACACCTCCTGTTGGAATGAGGCATTTTCTTTCCAGAGCAACTAAACAGATTAGAAATTACAAAATGCTCCTAATTTTAATTCCCTGTAGGGAGTTACTAGAAGAGTTGTTTTAGGTTATCCTGGTGACATTTATTAAGATCAGAAGGCCCAGAGATAAGACCATCAGAGATGTTTGCTTTACTTAACTATTTAGATCCACCCACACCTGCTTAGCCCAGTGACCCTACCAATCTCTTAATTGCCTGTATTAAATGTTCAGTGGATAGAAGGCAAGAACATACCACCTTAAAGAAGGTGTATGTATTTTTCTTTTGTATCGGTTTTCATAGGTGGCTATGCTTTGAATGGATAAAATGAAAATAATCTCATTAACCAAGTCATCTGATGTCTGAGTATATTGTTAAGCATGTAGGAACATTTTCACCAGGCATTTTGATTTTATTTTTTAATATCATAAATTTAATTAGAATTAAGTTTTAATCAATGAATAACATTTTATATTTGCTGACCCTGTTTTGGGAAAAGATGGTAATCATAAAGAAAGCAAATTTAGATTTTTCTCTCTTGTGTTGTTTTTTAAAGAAAAAAAAACCTAGCAATTGATTCATTTCCCATTATGTCAATTACACTTTGGTTTTTAAGCAAGACTTGACAATTTAATTTTTAGAAACAAGATTTTTTAATGTGTAATGCAGAGTGACGTTCTTTTTAAATGGACTGTTGATTCATTCCTGTGACAAACTCCATTTTTGTGTGTGCTTAACTTTTCCTGATCTGCTCATTTTTTTTTTTCTGAAATTAAACCTGCCTCATGCTATTGGGGTCCAGCAGGCCTCATCAGACTTATGTACGTAGGTGCATATATTGCAGACTGAAATATATATCCACAGATATAATTCTCCTGTCTGAGGTCATTCAACAAATAGGAACCAGAATCATGTGCCCTGTAGTTTACTAAAGCCCCATGGAAAACCCTACTGCAGTAGCTATGCAAAGTTCTAGTTAAACATTGTCCTAGCGTTTGCCCTGCTCCGTCTGTTGTTTTTACGCTAAAGGCTCAGCCTGGGTTGGAGGCAGTATTGACTTTGTAATTAAACCATTTTACCTTCAGAATTTTGTAATCACTGCATTTCAAACCATCTGTTGTGGTGAAAAGGTAAACTCTTTTCCCCCTCAAGGTACAGTGGCCTTTTTTAAAACTTCAGAGTACTGATTTAGTACCTCTATTTTGATTTTTTTTTAATTTTGTTAAAGAAGAAATTTTCTCTAAGAGATGGAAAAGAAAAACTGTCACAGAATTTTTTAAAATGTACATGAAAATATCTAACCTTCTTAACTATAAAATTTACTTTGTTTCCTCTTGTGTGTACAGGATTATTATAAATTTATTAGAGAATGAATGGTGACACTAAAGACACATTTTGTGTTTCAGAGTATTGGCAGCCTTTCTTGCTAACTAGCTGGGGGGTCATCAGTATGCTTTGGCCACAGGCACTGTGGTGCTTATGACAGTAAGGAGAGAGGGCTCATGGAGCACAAGCAGCGTGTTCAGGAAAGGTGAAAATATTTTGAAGTAAGTGGCTTCTGAATGCATTGGAATGGCACTGATGAAGAATTTGCAGGCCCTGATTCAGGAAGAGTCAGGACAAGAATGGCCGCACTTGCCCCTCAGCCTTGAAAAAGAGCATAGAATCAACCCCACCCAAACCCACTATGGACCTGAGAATGTCTGAAGTACCATAAATTGCACCTTTTGTATTTGGGAGATATAGCAATGAGAGTTTGAAAATATGAACTTTGGAGTCAGACCAAGGCTCAACTCGTGGAGCTGCCCCTTTCATTTCGTGGACTTGGGTAAATCACTTAACCTGCCAAAGCTGAGGTCCTTTCATCTATAGAATAGTGAAAATAAAAGTATTTCCATCATAGGGTTGTTGTGGAATCTTTGTGAAATATGTATTAAAACACCTGCTGCAGTTATAAAGCATAACTAACAATCTGAAAACAAATTCTTGAGGCATCTCAACTTTAAGTTTCAATGTGCTTCTTCAATAAAAAATAATTGAGTGTGTACTTTAACAGTGAATTTTGTAGTTTCTGTTTATTGTGTACATTTTCTCTTTCTTTTTCAATAAATAATTTGAAGACTTTTTAAGCAAAAGGTCAAATTCAGAGATTCCCCCTAAATAGTTATAACATGCCAAAAATAGCTGATTATAGCATGGGACAGGAGTGTAAGGGAGGGGTGAAGAAAAGGGAGGGTGGGGGGAGTGGGCCACAAACTCATCCTAAGCAGAACTGTCATAACTCAGCATAATTCAAGCTTTAATCTCAAGGTGCATAGCTTTAACTGCTAGTTGCTACTGCTGCTGCTGACTAGATATGGAAGTCAGGAGAACCTACCATCTTTAGCACACAGTTTCCTCATCTGTAAAATGGAGGTAACAATATAATACCCTCAGCACAGCATCTGGCACATAGCAAGTACTCAGTAGATTTATTATTTCTTACAAGAGCTCAATAATTAACATAAGATGACTGCTTATTGTATATTGGACTTAGAGTGTTGCCACTAATGTTATGAAGATTCAGAGATAGTTAAGAGCATCCAGTTTCTCTTACAAGTTTATCCTTTGCCAAACTTCAGTGTTATTTCCCTTTAATTTATGGAGTTATTGTGACCAGATTAATAGGAGTTATTATTAAAACAATGTTTATGTCCGAAAACCAATAGGGGGCTGGGATTGTAGCTCAGTGGTAGAGCGCTTGCCTTGCATGCGTGAGGCCCTGGGTTCGATCCTCAGCACCACATACAAAGCAATAAAATAAAGACATTGTGTCCATCTACAACTAGAAAAATATTAAAAAAAAAAGAAAGAAAACTAATATGTAAACAATCCTATTTATAGTGTAATGGAAGATAAAGAATAAATTACCTTTGACAGTACACTGTGCTGCACGCATAAAAACTACTTGAGAGGGCATTCAGTGAAGTTCTATCAGTGATATTTATTACCCTGAAACCACAATGTGAAAAAATGTCTATACAGTGGTTCAGATTAAAAATGATATGAAAAGACAAGCAAAATCTTCCTCAAATTTTCTTTTATTTATGTATAGGCAAACAAAATATATATATTTTATTTTTAATTTGGTAATATAAACATAATTATTCATGATATCAATTCCAAAATTTTTCTCTAAAAAGAATTGTGTAAACTCGGAATCCAGGGACACATTAAATTTGTAACTGTTCTAACTTGGAGGGCAGTTATGGAAAACCTACGAAAAATGTAAAATATGGGAATCAAAAAGAAACTGAAGTTAAGGAGTTAAAAGAATTTCAAAGAAATGGAAATTCTCTTGGCAAAACAGATTCTTATTCACTGCTTAGACATTCTACAGAATAAAAAAATTCTTTTTCACATTCCATAGTCAGCTGAGAAAACAATACTTGCTAGAACTCTGAGCATCATAGGGAAGATTCTATATTCCTTAAAACTTCGTCTGGTTTACAATTCACATGAGGTAAGAAATCCCTTCAGGTGGATAAACGGGTGCTTTCATGAACCAGCATCTAGCCTCCTACCACAGCTATATTCCAGAAGTCCTGGTGCATCCTTGAATGCCGACAAACTCCTCTCCAGGCGTGGGAGGCAGGAGAAGTAGAATAGAAATCCTTAAAATCCCCATGGGGCAGGGGGACGAGACCTGTGTGACACAATTCACAGCTTAAAGATCAACCTAACACTGCTTAGGGATTTCTAATTGTTTCTTTAGATTTTGTGTGAAAATATTAATAATACCTTATCATTGGTCTTTATCCAGCTCAGACACTTTTCTCATCCTTATCAGCATAGATAAAATGAGGGAAATCAGATGTGATAGAAAGCACGGGAACCCATCAGCTGTGCATCAGCCACCCAATTGTTCCCCTCTGGCAGTGCTCATCTTGCCAGTCAACCAGCTCACAAAGACCTCAGCTTTGATCTAATCCTACTCTGTTTGACAAAGCCAGTTGCAGATGCTCTTCATGGAGACAGCAGATTACAGACAATCCATGCTAAAGTAATGCTATCTTCCAGCCATGTATACACTGAAAGCTATCTATTCCTGGATATGCTTGTTCAAGGAGCCTTAGAAATTAGACAACTTGTGGAATGGAAGGCATCTATTTATCTGAGTTACAATATCACCCTAGGAAAGACTAAATTTAACAGCAATAAAACCATGCAGAGTCATTTTCAAGGAGTAGCCAGAGAGACTATGCATGCACTTAGGCAGATAAATATGTTCCACCTCTGGCCAGACATCTTCAGCTGTTGAAAGTGAACAATAAATTACTATGTGGTTGGGAGTAAACTTGCAAATCCTGAAAACCCATTTTGACTTTTGCTACCCCTCTCTGACTAAGGAGGGAGATTCCAATTTCACTTTGGCCCATACTTATGGCAGTAAGAATGCCATTTCCGGGGCTGGGATTGTAGCTCAGTGGTAGAGCGCTTGCCTCGCATGCGTGAGGCCCTGGGTTCGATCCTCAGCACCACATACAAAGCAATAAAATAAAGACATTGTGTCCATCAACAACTAAAAAAATATTAAAAAAAAAAAGAATGCCATTTCCACAATTTAGCTTAAAGTAATCTTTACAAGATGTATGTGGTTTCAAGTTGACACAAAATGCAAAGTTCTTCTCTTTGAAATTTGAAATCTTACTTTCAGAATTGAGCACATGACTTTGTTGATGTCAGAAAAATAGATTGAGTTTGATCTTTATGTTTAGGTTGGTGAGTGAGACAGTAGTCAAGTCCCTCTCTATGAGCCTTAGAAACATCAAATAAAATGCCATTGATTTACAATTACATGTTTTTCCTACTAAGACTTGAAAGCCTTAGTTCTCTGGTCACTTGAAGTTAATGAATGAAACTGAAGGTCTTACTTAATATCATTTCCTTTTAAAAATTGAAAGAAGATATACTTATCTTGAAAGCTCAAGCAATCTTGTGCTCACAGTGACGTCACTCTAGGGCTGCCCATGCCTTCTCATGGTTCCAGACACTCCTCTTGTAATTCAGACGTGAGCCCTTACCTCATTCCGAGTTTATTCATTTACTTCACAAAACACATTCCCCCAAAACTTTTTCTTGTCCAAATGAAACATCTATTGTTTAAACTCCAGTCTGAGAAATAACAAGTGGTCTATTATGTTTTGAGTCCTATCTTGCCTTGGGCAATTGTAATAATATCTCTAAAATTTACTGTGTCCATATCTTCTTTCAGCAACTGATGGACAATGCCTATCATTTTCCCTTGATTTGAAACCAATAAAATTGGGTAATGCCAGCCAGGCACGGTGGCGCAAGCCTGTAATCCCTGCACTTAGGGAGGCTGAGACAAGAGAATCACGAGTTCAAAGCCAGCCTCAGCAACAGCGAGGCGCTAAGCAACTCAGTGAGACCCTGTCTCTACATAAAACACAAAAGAGGGCTGGGGATGTGGCTCAGTGGTCGAGTGCCCCTGAGTTTAATCCCCAGTACCAAAAAAAAAAGAAAGAAAGAAAGAAAGAAAGAAAATTGGGTAATGCCAAGAGGTTCTTTAAAAACAAGTCAAGTATTCAGGGTTAAAGTGCTCCACAAATCTGACTCATCAAATTCAGATAGGACCTGCTCAGTGTCAGAATTCTGAAAAAAACATGGATTAGCCCTCCAGTCACCAGCAAAATATTCAACACTGTTTAGAATATGCACTTTAACCATGTTTTATCAATTTCTAACATAACTTACAATGGAAGAAGATGTTTGTGATTTTTTTTCTAATTATAATAGTAGTCAACCTGATTTAGTGGTTACAGGAGATCATTAAAGAGAAAGTTTCCTATCATTTCCTCCACCTTAGAATATTACTACCAACAATCTGAGGCCTCTTTTCCACAAAATTTTTTTATTTTATTCATTTTATCATTCCCCCTCTTTGTTATTTTAAAGGTGACTAACATTTCAAAATGATTAAATTATTATTTTTCCCATGTTTTATTGGTGCATTGTAATTATATATAATGGTGGGATTCATTGTTACATATTCATACATGCTCATGATATAACAATACAATTTGGACAATATCAATCCCCAGTGTTTCCCCTTTTCTCTACTCTACTGATCTCCCTTAGATTTTCATGCAATTTCCTCCCTCACCACCTTTCTTTTCCTTTTTCCTCTCTAGCTTCCATGTATAAGAGAAAATATATAACCTTTGACTTTCTGAATTTGGTTTATTTTGCTTAACATAATATTCTCAAATTCTATCCACTTCCTGGCAAATAACAATTTCATTCTTTCTTTATGGCTGATAAAACTCCATTGTGTATGTATACTACATCTTCTTTACCCAGTCATACATTGACAGATAACTAGGCTGGTTCTGGTTTGGCTATTGTGAATTTCACTGCTATAAATATGGATATGTATGCATTGCTATAATATTATGACATTAGTTCTTTAGGATAGATACCAAGGAGTGGTATACCTGGGTCATATAGTGGTTTCATTCCTAGTCTTTTGAGGAATCTCCATACGGACTTCCATAGTGGTTGTATTAATTTACAATCTCACCAGCTGTGTGAAAATGTTTCTTTTAGTCCACATCCTCTCCAGCATTTATTATTGTTTGTATCTTGATGGCCACCATTCTAACTAGAGTGAATGAAATCTCAGAGTAGTTTTAATTTGTATTTCCCTGAAACTAAAGATGTTGAACATTTTTCATGTATTTTTTGGCCATTTGTATTTCTTCTTTTGAGAAGTTTCTGTTTAATTCATTTGCCCACTTATTAATTGAGTTGTTTACTTTTTAATTTTTTTTCTGGTGTTGTTTTTAAGTTCTTTTTATATTCCGGATACTAATCATCTGTCAAAAGTAGTGAGCAAAGATTTTCTCCAGTTCTGTAGGTTCTTTCTTCACATTTTGAATTATTTCCTTTGCTGTGCAGAAGCTTTTTAATTTGATGATTTCCCATTTATTAATTTTTGGCATTGTTTCCTGAGCTTAGAGGTCCTATTGAGAAAGTCATTGCTTGTGCCTCTATACTGAAGTGTTGACCCCATGTTTTCTTCTAGGAGTTGCATAGTTTCTGGTCTAATTCCCAGGTCTTTGATCCATTTTGAGTTAACTTTTGTGCCAGATGAGAGAGAGGATTTTTATTTATACTTATGCAAAAAAATTACATATTTTTAAGAAAAACATGCTATCCATGTATACTAATTTGTAAACTGTTTTCCTGCACTCTACCACATTTAGATATCTTTTAATGTGGCTCAAAAGACACTATGTTTTAATATTTATTTTGGGGAAAACAAACCAAAATACCAACTCATTTTTTAAAGTGCTTGCTTGCAGAAATAACTAAAGTAAATCCAAATATCTACCAAATGTAGTAAGGTGAAACAGAAAACAAAAAGGTATTGTTCAGTCACTGTCTAATCCTTGTTAGGTGATTGCATTTCCAAAGGCTCAAAGAACATAAAAAAAACCATGAATTATTTCATCATTACTACAACTTGGTACTCTACAGAAGCAGTTGTAAAATTTCTGCAAATCTATGTCTGACAAAAATTCAATATGAAGTCATGAGGAGTAATTGCTCACTGGCTCTTCCCATATTTCTTCTTTTCTGCCCTCATCTTTTTCTTCCTCATGCCTAAGCCAGATTTTTGTGTAGGTACACCTTACATGAGATTTCTAATTTTAAAAACAAATTTATTTTGAGATAATCATTTCTACTACCAGAAAAGTAATGACTTATTGTGAGTCATTTGCATCATTGCATTTACATGCTCTTTTTTTTTTAATGAAGAATTTAGAAACATGGAAACTGCTTGCATTCAAGATGGTATGCAAATTTATGTAATATCTATTTTGCCTTAAATTTCTTTGTTTCTCTCTCTCTCTCCCTCCTTCCACCCACTGCAGTAACCAGGGCACAAGGGCAGCTGGAACATGTGGACTTTTGTTTGATTAAAGGTAATGATCAACCAAGCCCAGAGGAAGATAGGTCAGCTTTCCTAGTTCACCTGCTTAATAGAATCTTTTTACGTTCTCCTCAATTGTGAGTCCATCTGTGCCACTACAAAGAAGGAACAAATCTACAGAAATATAGGGACTGGCCATCAGGAACTGAACATTTAAAAGTTACTCTGAATACACTTATGTAGGAATTGCTACTCTCTGAACGGACATGTGTCCTTTGCTCATTTCTGTAAATCTGAAGAATCATAGATTGGCTTCTTTTATTGTTTGTTAGCTTATTTTATCTTTTATTTTCTTCTCCTACATCATTATTTGTTTTTATTTTTCTCTTTTGTCTTCTTTAAATTTTAAACAAGGGGTACAAATCTTAGGTTTGTGACAAGAAACACCAAAATCTGTCTATGTGTTCTACATTATTAACAGCAATGATGAGTTAATCAACATTCCCAGAAGAAATGCTTCTTATTTGTGAAGAAGAACAACAAAGGTGGAAATTCACTCCAGGGCTTCCTGGGTATTTGCTACTAGCACTTGAGGAAAATGTGTATAGTATCTTGGAATTCCCTAAATCTATTTTTTTCAGATTCAAATCATTCAAATGATGTTAATATTCCAGATCTTCCAAGTATTAATGTACAAAACTCTTAAATGCCATTGAGCTTTTAGGCTATTCGAATGCTACAAATACCTTTCTTACCTCTGTCTGATTGCCTGTACTGTTTCTGGGGCTCAGGGCTGAAATTTTAATTATTTATATTTCTCTCTGTATAAACAAGTGCCAAGGGCAAAAATGAGACATACCTGCCAATGGCTATTGGTGATAGAAACCTGATATTTCCATTCCTTCTATTCCTTAACCATACTTGTTGGTTGATATATTGACTAGTCAAACTGGAAAAAGCTTCTAGAACTGCTATCAGAAGGTAGTGACAGTTTGTAATGGGGTGAGGACAGTGAATAATTGTTATATCGGTTATAAACTTCAAAGGGGAAAGATGAGAGGGAAAAAAAAAACAGGAGATGGTCCTGACAAAAGGTATCATTATTCGAGGAATAAGGAGAAGTTAGAACTGAGGAATCTGAGGAAGTCATGGGTCTCCCTAATGAGGATGTTTTGATGTTACTGTGTTCACACTGTGACCATTTTACGTAGTCATGAAGTCAAAAAGACAAAGCATTAGGCTTTCAGATAATAAAGCAGACCACCTTTGTATATATATAAGCCTCATTCTTGCTCATTCAGGCAGGTCACACATGCTAGGGTGGAACTCAGCAATGGAGCACTGTGTTTACTGTGCATTTTTTACTAGGTAATGAAAGGCTGAAAGTTTACTGTCTGCCTTTTGACTAGTTTAAATGTGTCTGTGGCTTGTTATATCAGAACTTCCTGTTCCTTCAGGAAAATGACATATCTTTATATGGTTTGTATGTGTGTGTATGGCACAGTGGTTTAAAACCTAATCTAATTCAGTTCAAGCAGTCAGTGAATATCATGAGTTGTGCCCATTAACTTGTATTTTGTAGAAATCTTCACCTTATCATGAAGACTTTGTGGATGTGTTGGCTTTATAATGGAGTTTGTCTTTTAGATGAGGAATAATAAATCATAAGTATGGAATACACAACCTGGTTTGGTCATTTTTACTCCTGATGTAGCAATTTTAAAAAATATCCTCACAGCCAAATATGGAAATATTTCTGGAGAGTATTATGCTTTTGCTCACTAATTACCAGGATTTTGATGCAAAGCTTGAAAGAACAAGATTCATCAACCAACAAGTCATGTTGCAGATCCTGCCATAGTACGTAAACAGACAGATGGTCAAGAATATGTGAACAGAGAATGTCATGAAAGGAGTGTCTCCTGGTGATCTTCTTGTGGCCCACTGCTCTGCCCAGTGTATGTACTCTCCCTGTGCAATGATTTTTTGTTTATGGTTTTAGTAACAACTTATCTTTATGGCCATCAAATACACATTTGTAAACGTTATAGTTCCCCTGAATTTCAGACAAGAAATAAGCAAGTCCAGGCATGGCCCAAAGTCACCTCAAAATTAATTTGTTTAAAATAATTTTATCTCTCATCCCTCTTCATCAGAATATCCCCCAGAGAAGAGCTCAACTTCCTTCTATAGTTCTTAATAAGTCACTGGCATCACCACATGCCCAGGCTGAATCAAATTGTTTTTCTCACCTCTCTTATCATCACCACTTAATCAAGTATTCTCTTTTTTAATCTTTCAAATACATTGCAAGAGTCAAGACCTCAACCATCTTCATCTGCATTATTGTAACACAATTGTCACTGGTTATAAAAGTTGTAGTACCCAAGGAATTCTAAGCACTAAAACAGCTTTTATACCACACACGAGGCTTCCTTCTATAATTTATTTGTACTGCAACAGAAACATGAATACACACAGACCTGACTCAGAAAAAAGTCCAGGCAAGAGTTGATCTCCTTAAAATAACTTAGAAAAGTCTGTGGTCATTAGACTTTGTTTGCACTGACCTTTGATGGAAATTTGGATTTGATTCCTTGGGAAGATATATGCCGATGATGTGTCTGAACCATTCCTTTTATCTGAGGGAATGTGTGATGCATCTAGCCTTGAAAGCAGAGGACAGATGAGTTGCTAGGTTATTGAGAGGTGTGTTTGCATGGAGAAATAATTTCAAGGGAGGAAACCATGTGTTTATAACCTCATCAATATTAACTGAACTTGAAAAAATGAATTGTGACATTGCCATTGATAGTAAATCAAACGATGTTC